>JABFIG010000141.1:0-64909 GCA_017139545.1 Ambrosiella cleistominuta | reverse complement strand
GAGGGGGGAGGGGGGGTGAATCGTGACAATTTGAGTGACTTGGAGTTTGACATGAGTGACGTGTGTCGCAGGTTCGGGGACTAGTGCTTGACTGCATGGCGGAATCTCATGGCAAGCCAATCACTCTTTACATATATTTTTTGATAGGTCCTACTATTTTCTGTTCATTGGTATCTTTTGCAGTTTCCACTTTTCTTCATCGCATCTTTGGCCGTCATGGCATCTACAGAAACGAATCCGCTTCTTGGCCGACCCGGTCCGTCACTGACGTCACAAGCATCCACTTCTGGTTCAACCTTTAGTTCTTCGTCTCTACCACCGTCTCATCCTCACCGCTGGTTCATAATTTCATTATGCTGTCTCTTCATGCTCATTACGATGGCTAGTTTGGCCATCATGAGCACATCTCTTGTCTAAGCACAGGAGGAATTTCTTTGCCATCAACTTCGGATTGATGGACGCATCGAGCAGTGTAAAGATCAGGCTGTTCAGAATGAACTCTCCGTAATCCAGTCTTGAACGGTGGTCTTCACTTTGCTACTATTATCGGTGATGTCTGTCCCGTGTGGGTTAGCTGCCGACAGATGTGGCCGTAACGTAGTCCTCGGCACATCAGCACTTGGCGTTACGCTGTCAAATGCTTTCGGTGCCTTCATTTGTATATCTCACTCCTTGAAAGATTTTGTGAATGCTAAGCTAATATACCCCTTCAAGGCTCATTTGCTGGAACGGTCAGCCTTCGGTTGGTCTGGTTCTCATCTCTCTTCAATTTCGTTGGTGGCGGAATGGCCATATTCCCCACAATGCTTTACACCATAGTTGCTGATGTCTGTGACCCGAGTGAAAGGTTTGGCTATTACAACATTGTATAACTAGCCCTGATATGCTGACTTCTTTTAGATCTACTGCTTTTTCGTATCTCGGTGCTTCCCTCATAGGTGGAAGTCTCATTGGCGGTGCCATAACTTTCTACCTTATCTGTATTGGTATCTGGATTACAATCTACACTGGCCTCTGCATCTTGATAGTACTCAGCATTTGTGGATATCTCATGCCAGAGACTTGCTCGCCCGAGAATATTGCTTGTATTCATGAGTCTGTGTCTTCTTGGAGCCCTGATTGCTCTCCTTGGGAAAATCTTTGTCGCTTTGTAGCCGAAGACGTAAATAGGTTCCGCGACTTCTTAGCTCTTCTAGCCACCAAGGAACGTAGAATCGGTCTCATGCTGATTGGAACTGTGTTGGTCACTTTCGGAGACTCCCAGATGGTGTTGCTGCAATTTATCACCAACAAATTCCAATGGTCCTGGGGCAAAGCTGGGTTGCTTGTCTCCATCCAATCAGCCTGCAGCTTGGCATTGCTCCTGGTGATTCTCCCGTTAATCACAAAGCTACTTCTTACCTACGTTGGACCCAGAAAAAAAGATCTTGTCTTGGCCCGCATCAGCATGGTCTTTAAAATCATTGGAATTTGCGTAGTGGCGCGGGCAGACCGAGCTGCGTCCCTGTTCAGCAGTGTGACTCTGTCCGCATTTGGATTCGGATATTCCATCTTCATCCGGGGACTTATGACATCAATGGTTCCCCATAGCAATGTGGTTCTATATGCGCTCATTGGATTTCTGGAAAGCGTTGGAATTGTTCTTGCCAGTCCAGTAATGGGTACATTATACCGGCTTGGTCTTAAGGCAGGCGGAAATTGGATTTCATTGCCATTCTTAGTTGCTGCCTGGCTGTATTGCGGAGCTCTACTGATTATCAGCTGGATTGTCGTATCAGAAGAGTGATCGATTAATGATAATATGGATGAGGAAACCAGATTGGTAGAATGTCATGAGAGGTCGTGTCATGATATCATACGGGGTGCCAGCGAATCTTGTAGCAAGCACCCACTGATAATTACGCCTTAAAAATTATTATTGCATATATCCATTTCATGGATTCAAAATTTCAGTCCTTTTTAATACCCCTAAATTTTGGTACGACGTCTTATAGAATGTGACTTACATGCAGTTTGAGATCGTGGGTTCATATGCAGGAAGATACCCGATTGGGAAAGGACCCACTTAAATTTCGCGCCTCGCAGGTCAGCCTTGGAGTCGCAGCTGTCGCAACATGAGAATAATATGTGTATTGTTCGAGTCAGTTGACAGCTTGCAAACCTCATATCATCATAATAAAAAAAATACTGAGATCATTATCGCATGCACTAAAATTATATCTTTCTTCTATCTCGATCCTGCGCCCTTTCAATACCTCAATCATCCATCACATCCTACCACATCAGCAGCCATGGCTGGCGAAGAACCCAAGCTCCTCTGGAACCCAGAGAACGTTCGGGACGTTGCCGAATCCGTCGGTATCTCCAACCTAAACGAAGAGACTCTGCGCACCCTCACCCAAGATACCGAATACCGCCTTGGCCAGGTCATCATCGAGGCTCTGCGCTTCATGCGCGCCTGCAACCGGACGTCTCTGACCGTCAGCGACATCACCATGGCCTTGAAGGTCCTGGATGTCGAACCATTATATGGCTATGAGTCCACGCGCCCTCTGCGGTATGGCGAAGCTACTTTGGGGCCTGGCCAGCCGCTGTATTATATCGAGGATGAGGAGGTTGATTTCGAGAAGCTGATCAACGCGCCCTTGCCCAAGATGCCCCGCGACATCATGTTCACTGGTAAGTTGCCTGCCACAATCCTATAAGATACCGTTCTATACCAACAATTACGTCTCTATAGCTCACTGGCTTGCTATCGAGGGTGTCCAACCCGCCATTCCCCAGAATCCTGTCTTCTCCGAAACCCGCGCCCACGAACTTGTCCCTAAGGGCGCCGGTGCCAACCCCGCCCTCTCTGCCCTGGCCGGCAACGATGGTACCCCTCTTAAGCCCTCCGTCAAGCATGTCATCAGCAAAGAAATGGTCCTCTACTTCGACAAGATCCAAGCCGCAATCCTCGATGAAACCCAGGACGAGGAAGTTGAACGTCTCCGCCAAGCCGCTCTCGCTTCCGTCCGTGACGACCCCGGCCTGCACCAATTAGTCCCATACTTCATCAACTACATTGCCAACCAGGTCACCCACCGTCTAGATGACCTATTTGTCCTAAGACAAATGATGGAATTGACCAACGCCCTCATCTCCAATTCATCTCTGTTCCTGGACCCCTACGCCTCTCCCATATCCTCTCCCGTCCTAACCTGCCTCATGGCCCGGAAACTGGGTGCCGACGAGTCGCCCGAGAGTATCCATCAACAATATCAACTCCGTGAATTCTCCGCGTCACTAGTCGGAAAGTTGGCCGCCCGGTACGCCACGTCCAATCACCTTCTGCGCCCCAAACTCACCCGCACATGCCTCAAATACTTCCTCGATCCCAGCAAGCCTATTCCCGTTCTATATGGCGCCATTCTGGGCCTGGTGGCTGCCGGTGGTCCTGAGTCTATTCGTATCTTGGTTATTAAGACTCTCAAGGATTTTGATAACGCCGTGTTGACACCCCTGAAGGAGAAGGGTCCTGATAGAAAACTGGACTACAATATGATGTTGAGAGCTATTGTGCGGGCAGTCGAGTCAATTGATGGGTCGGAAATCAGCGTTGACATCAACACAGTGGGCAGTGAATCTCAGCAGGCGAAAAAACTGGTTGAGTTCTTGGGGAAGAATATTGGGGAGCAGGTTGCCGCTTTGGGTAACCCAAGGTTGAACAAGTTGGTACTTGACACTAGGCATATTGAGTAAAGATTAGGAGTTGTCTTGGGATATAATTTTTGTTTTACTTGGTCTTGATTTTCATTGGCGTTGGCGGTTTCGGGTATTACCTTTTTGCTTGTTGTGATTTTTAGATGGGCAATACTTCTTTGTTGATGAAAACACTTACTTGTCTATGATTTTGAAAATGTTATGACATTTCTTCACCGTTATCAAACATGGCCCCATAGGAACTGGCTTTCAAATGTTTTTCTGTTCTTGTATTGTAATGAAATGTGTAGTCTAAGACCGACAACCTCGCATTTGGTTGTCAACCCTCGAAAGTTCTCAAGATCCTAACCGTAAAAGAGACAAACAATCCGTGCATGAATGAAAAGAACAAAGCCCCTATGCTTACAAAACATGGGGCCACAAAACGCCATCATTTAAAATCTCATGGCCAACAAAACCCAATGAACCATGGAACCAACCCTAAATCTTGTACATACATACATGCCTTTTATCATGGCCCATTTAGTACAGGAAAGCAAGGCAAGCAGAAATGACAGTCGAAGAAGACCAAATCAAAAGATCAAACTTCTTGATCTGAGGCTTAGTGAAGCCCAGCAGAGTATCGTATGTAAGGTGTCTGATACCGTTGATGAAGTGGAAGACAAAGGGGAAGCCAAAGAAGAATTTGAGACCACCCTTGACGGCGACGGGCAGACCGGCGGCAAAGGCGACCAGAGAAGCGGACTCCAGGTGCCAGCCAAGGTAAGGAGCGGCGAAATAGGCAGCGGAGAAGGCGTAAAGGGACCCGGAGAGGATGCTACCGGTGGCGCGGTGCCAAATGGAGGGAGTGAACCAGGTCTGGGCGGGGTCATAGACAGTCAGGTGAGGGGAGATGGGGCGGTGGAGACGCTGGCTGGCGAGGAGATCTTGGGCCTGGGATTGAGAGGCCTTTTCGACGATGGCGGAGGGGCTAGGGTGAATGTTAGTGGGTCGGATTGGAAAGGTGACGGCTGTAACCTGAGACAAGAGTAGTCGTGGAGATGGGTTTGTGGAGAAGTACACACCGGTTGGAAGAGGTGGACATGGCGGAGGCAATGATAGCCCGGGAAATCCGGTTCTTGGCCATGCCAAGGCTAGGGCGCATCGAAGCTGAGATGAACATGCTACGTCAGTATTCTAGGCACATATCATGGGACAAGTTCGGCAAGCATTGCAGTGGCCATTGAAAGTTGGCACATGAGATCGGGCATGATCAAATTCCGGTGGTAGCCGGTAGACAAAAATGAGGTTGTTGAGCATCTTTAAAGTATCGATAGTAAGTGCTGAAGCCCAATGGTTGAATATCAAATGTCGAGACTGAGATGGGTATGATTGTGTGCCTCTTCCCCGGATTCCGGAAGGGATGTGTATAATCCCACAAGCCCAACCCAAAACCAAGTGCAAGTGCAAGTCGAGATGATCACCCATTTGAGATAGCAGATCGTGTAGAGAATGTTGTGACCATCATTTTTGCGGTCGCCGTCATCACAGCCCAATTCCACCCGCATCATTCAAAACCACTGCATGCATGCCGTCAGTCGAAGCTTACCGCGCATAGCAGCGAGACCCATCCGAGAAGCAGCCATTGTGAAGTTTTATATGTGAAGGACAACAGAGAATTAAAGAAACAATAAAAGTACAAATCAAGGCAATTGGATGTTCAATCACCAAGAATACAGAAAAAAAAACAAGAAAGAAAATCGCGAAATAGAAACAAAAAAAAAGATGCTAAATAGATGATGAGCTTGTGCACGATTCCGGTTTGGTTTCGCTAAACCTTGAGGAAGGTGTCCCACGCTGCCCCCCGGTAAGAGGTCTAAAACTTTCCGTTCTTTACCCATCCGACAGGGAACGACTCGGGAACGGATTTACCATATGCCAGGGTTGATATTAGCATGTCTGTACTCATTATCTCAAGATATCCATGATTATATACTCTACATACACCTCTACAATCAATTGGCTTGAAATTTCTCGTGAACCTCTCAAATTCATCTTCACCATCTTATTTTCATCATCATAAACTTTTGCCAGAGCCGGAACCGAGCATACCATTCAGTAACATATGCCTGCTATTTCCCCATGCCAAACATTCCAATTCCCGGTTTCCTCGGCTTAGCACAGCCAATCATTACTACTAGATTACTTGCGTCGCAAAACCACCCATCCCAGCACTCTCTATCATGTGACCTCTCACATGCATATAAATAACCCATGTCCCTCTGCTTAATCATCACAACCTACCCCACCTCAAACCCACCCATACACCCTTCAAAATCGTGTAGGGCCATCACAAAAGATTTCTTCGTTTCCTTCTTTTCTTCCCTTTTTCTCTTTAGATGGACTGGGGCGTCCAGTTCGCCTGACATCTGCTTTAGAATAGTTGCAAACTTTTTTTGTCTTGCTTCTTCGATCTACGGTGTCTTGGGCATGGCTGGGCCATTTTGGTTCCTTCAGTGCGCTCCAAAGAGAAAATGATGTGTATTTTGATCACGATCCCCGGAAATAGCTTACACCCATCTGGACGTCGTTTCATTACCACAATCAACATTACTTCCACAAGTCAAAATCTTGTTTGTAGATTAAGTCCTTTGTGAATAAATGATAATCAGCATAATTTGTATGAGTTGTTCTTGAGATCTGTCTCATACTGGCAAGTTGAGTTCACATCGGTTGACTCCGGTCATGTGACAGTTTGATTATTCTTTGCATCAAGGCTCACATATGTACACATATTAGAAGTGGTAGTAAGTGGTAGTAAGTGGTTTTTTTAATCCAGTACTTTATATACTGAAGCTTTCACACAAGAGTAGAAACTAAAAGCCAAAACACAAAATAAATTGTACATTCAAAACTCCCATCCTGAGAAAACGCCGGTTCCAGCAAAATTAATGTCGGGTAACGTACTTTCCAAAATAGGACAAAAAATCCAAATCAAAAAGGTAGAAAAGAACAAAGGCCCTGAAAACTAAAATTGAGATGCGGCCCACAAACAAAACAAAGGTATAACAGTCAAACCATGAAAACCAACAGACCTAAAAACACAAAATGATAAACCGTGCTCGCCCAAAAACCAAATAGATCCAAACATTCCAACATGCCACACGAAAACAACTTTAACAAACGTACACCGACAACTGAGACTGAATACAAGCCAACCCGATTGGCGACATCAAACATCAAACAAGAACCATTACTATGGGTCAATGAGGTTGTTGATGTCGGAACGGCTTGTAACGAGGCCTTCAGCATTCTCCCTGATGGGAGCAGCAGGTGGCGGAACAGCAGATCCGGCATGTGGGCCATCATGCGAGGGGCCAGTAGAGGACCCAACACCAGAGGACTCACTTGGATGTTCAGTATTACGAGAATCTTTATCTGTTAGGTTGGAATTCTGAGACCATACATCAGGACCAAATATTTGTTTGGCCATCTCTCGACCTCCTTCTGTGAGGTTGAGAGCATGCAGAGCCCGCTCCTTGTCCGCCGGGATATTGTAGTCCAAACCAGTGCTGAGGTTGCTCATAATCTTATAACGCAAACTATCAAGCTCGTTGTGCTCGTGAGGGTCCAACATCTCCGGTAGAGAAGGTGCAATTGATTGATGACTTGAAGATGCCTGTTGCTGAGAGCTATGACCATACTGAGAGCCTGGATTTTGGATACGGAATGGGTCCGCCATGTAAGATTGCAGTGCGCTAGACCCGGAAAAGTGTGGAGGAAGGTTTGGTCTCAACTTCCGCCGTAAACTACTGGCCTTTCCACGGACCTCCTCAGGCAGCTCATCAGGATCCTCAACACCGTACATTGCCAGCATTTTCTGTAGCTTGGTAGGGCGGGGCTTGCGAGTACTCTTTGATTCTTCGATAAGAGTTGGGGGTTCTGGAGCAATCTTGCACCATTTGTAAAGCTCCTGACGAAGATAGTTGGTTTCACGCACAAGAAGAATCTCAGCACCTTCAACCTTTCGGAGATAGAACCGCTGGGTCTCAGAATCCGCAACAGTGGTCTGTCCAGGATTAATATAGGATGAGATATGATCGCGGAAGGTTGTTGCATTCTCAATGATTTGGTTGAGTAGCTGCTCTTCATCGGGCTGGAAAGGAAGCTGGTGGATCTCATCACGCCAAGCAATGAGATCCTCGAGCTTGGGGCGCGCAGCATCACGAGGAATCTTGACACGATGGTCACAGATAGGGCAGGCCCAATGCATCTGTTCGTCGTCCTTAACTTTTCCTCTCGCAATCTTGAGGCACTTTCCGTGGTACCTGTAAACAATATTAGTCACCAACTCTACTCAATCCAAAACCTTGTAATCTCGACATACCATTCATGGCAGATACCACACTCAATCATCATGCCAGCTTCAACACGACGGCAAATACAAAAGACCTCACGGCTAGCAGGGTCTTCCCATCGAGCCGGCCTAGACTCTGGACTGGGTTCACGGGAGGCCGGTTCGGCTGGAACACGAGGCTTATCATGGATAATGTCAAAACAATCGACGTTACGTTCCAAGACATATTCCAGATGAGTCTTGAGGATATGTAACGGGGCATTCGCTTTTCCAAACAGCTTCTTGCCCTTTCTCATCCAATCCTCGTGACGCTTGACTTCACGATCAAGTTCCACGGAGCCAGCAGGCTTGCAGTTAAGCTCGTCCAAGCGCTTAGTGAGTTCATGTGCATCAGCATACCGCGGCCGGTCACGGACATCAGGCATACGAGCGCGTGCATTTATCTCCGCGATCTGTTTGTAAGCTTCCCGTTGCTTAGCCAGGATACGGTCAACATGAGCAAGTGTTTCAGGGTTAACTGGTAGACGGTGATTGGGGACCTGAGCAGCGTAAGATTCAAGCTGGGCATAGTGGATGTTATCCGCAGAAATAAGCTCAGATGCCTTCTTCTCCCAATCTTGGCCACGTTCCCTCTGTTGGAGGAAAAATTTCAAATGATCATTGTAGCGAGGAATGTCCAGACGCTGACCCTCGGCAATGAGCTCATTGACTTGCGCCAAAGTGAGCAGGTTATTGCGGTCAACTTGGGCCTTTTCATTCCATCTCAGCCGACCAAGTTCGCGTTCCAGGCTCTCAGCTTCTGGAATCTCGACATTGAAGTTCCGGCCTTCTTCAAGCAGCTCCTCGAACTTGGCAATCTGTTCTCCATGGATATTTTTGTCCAAGAGGACACCTGGGGCTTGAGCGGCCTGCAACACGCCAGCTACACGAAGGCGGAACGCCTTAATTTGTTCCGCATGTTCACGCAACTGACCGATCTCTGCGCACTCGAAGCCTATATGATCTGCTTCTATCAGGAGCCGGTCGATGCTCGTTACGTCTCGATGATCCTTCTGGTTTGTTTCGTCAATGGATTGTCTCTTTCCAGACCAGACACGGTCGCTTTTACGGCGAATCTGCTTGTTCCGCCCAATGTAGTTGTTGGCTTCTTCGATCCAATCGTTGCATCGGTCGACAAACTCTCTCAACTGGAGAAGGGAAGGCAGATCATGGGGAATGCGCTCACCCTCGTGCACAAGCTTCTGAAGAGTCTTGATAGAAGGGACAGCCTCATCATCCAATATCTTGCTGTACTTCTGCTCCCACTGCTCTGGGGCAGAGGCTTTTTCAGCCACCTTGACATGGGCTTCTTCCATCTGTGGGACAGTTTTCCGATAGTAGATCGTGTGGTTGACACCTGACAGGCGCTCTTCTTCGGTCGTCTCACAGCACGGGTGGAAGCCTGCATGGAGCAAGCACAAAACCTTGCCAGTCTTTTCGCAGACAAAACGAGAGAAAAAGCTAAAAGCTTTGCAATAGACGCATCCGTAGTCATCCTCGGGAAGATCCACGTCTTCGACCTTAAGGGTTAGCGAACATTGAGAGGAGCTGGTATCCAGGTTGGCGGAGAGTTGACAGTCGTGTGGTTGAGCTTCTTTGTGTTGTGTTATGAAATCATTGCGAAGTTCAATCTCGCGACATTGAACTTTTTCTAATGCAGGTGCTAGCCACTGGGCTGTCGCGATACTAATCGGGCCAGAAGTACCCTCGGCAGCCGTCCATAAAAGTTCGTCGTGAGAGAAGCAGGGTTGGCGACGGAAGGATTGAAGGCGCAAGACACCTTCAAGGCCATAAGGCTCCCACTCGGCTGGAGCAAAGTTGACAGCTTCATTGAAGTTAAACCCATGGTTAAAACCAGCGTGGTAGGCCTTGGGGAAAGTGAGAACCATTTGACCTGCACGCTGATCAAGAGCGTAGACCTTGACACCAGCCTTCTTTAAGTGTTCCGGAGTAAGTAAAGTGACAAGCTGGAACAGAAGATCCGGTTGAGTTTCGAAGAGCTCGGGAACGGCCTCTCGCATAGCCTGCTCGAACTTTTCACAGTCAGAACCAGGAATACCGTACCAAGTCTTAGTTGCACCAAAGTGTTGGTAGTTGGCAGAGTAAGCATAATGGTCCTCATTGTGCCAGCAGAAGGTCGAGAAGATCATTCCAACATATACCCACGGAACAGTCATACCAGAGATATCAGACTTGATATGGCGGAAGAGACTGTCATTGCCAAGAGGCAAGACGTTTAGGTTCCAAGAATCCGTTGAGTAGGGGTTTGTTGGTTGACGCTCAATAGTCGGGAAGCCGGAACCATGTGTAGTGCAATGAATATCAGCTCCATACTCGACTTCGACGGTTTCCTCGATGTCTGCCACCAATCTCCAAAACTCATTTTCCACATCCTCTTCGGTAACGGGGCGAGCACAACCAAGGTGCAAGTCAATAGGCATCTTCTTCTCGAAATACCCTTGTTTGAAGTCGTTGGCCTTCTGTTGAAACTGTTTCAAGGAGTAGATGCCGCCCTCCTCAAAGCCGAAGTTCTGATCCCCGACTAGGCAACGAGGACAGTTCCACTCCATTCCAGGTGCTTGCTTGAATGGCGGGTCAAGACAGCCGCCATGATAGGCATGGTCACAAGAATCGCAGAACAATAATGGCTCTATGCCTTCATCTTTGCCGCATGTATCGCAAGCCTCACCAGGAACGACGTTCTCATCGCGAATACGCGGGACGCATGGGCGAAGTAATGTCATGTGAGATCCAGCGACTGTAGGAACACTCTCCTTCTTTAACCGTTTGCTTCTACGGGTCCCGTTTTCGCCATCCTCTTTGTCAGTAGACTCCTTTTGTCCGTCGACACTATCGACGCTCATTCTGCGCTTTACCTCGGACAAAGGGGTACTCTTGGCTTCGGGCTTCGGACTGTTGTCGCGCTGGGGAGTAGCCAGAGCATCAGTTGATGGCCCAGGCGTCGATTTGTTAACAGTGGTAAAACTAGAATTTACAGCCTTGAATCCGGAGTTAATGGCACGGAAGCCACCGGTTTTTTGCGGTGGGGGGGCGTTTATCATGGAAACATCACTGTCCTGTTCCTTGAAATCCTTGTCAGCAGCTTCTCGCAGACTAGCATTCAAGGCATCACTGGCACGAATTGCCGGGGATTCCGCTTCAGGGCCGGGAGTGTTGACGTTGGACTTTTTCAAAGGAGTCTGCGCTGGACTCGGCGTCAAAGGGCCACCATATTCCATCTCAAGTTGCTGGTGCACACCAGGCTTGGCAACCCGAAGATAGTCTTCATAGGGGCAAAGCCATCTTGCATACGAATTTTTGAGTGAGGTAGACAGAGATGACATGATCTTTCCGCTATATCCAAGATCACGGCCGATTTCAGCCCATTTTTTATGTTTGCAGACTTTGTCGAAACCACCACGGGCTTCAACTGCCTTCTTGAGCTTATACAAATCAAGGGGCTTTTTATCCACATAAGGTAAACGATGCAAGTTGTTCCCTCGTTGTTTGTGGAATTTGAACAGTGCATCAAGATAGGTCAGGTTAGCCCGTGTGCCTGTAAGTGGGTATGTTAGTGAGACGATGTCATGGGTTACAGGGCCTTACCACCGTTCATTCAGAAGATGTGACAGCGTCCGCATTTGATTACTAAAGGTGGTACCACTTACTGCCTTCAACAGAGTTGAGTTCTTGTTTTCTAGTACGAAAATGGAATTTCTACAAACGACATGTTAATGCAGTCCACTTGCAAAGGTGGGTTGTCACTCTATGCTTCACATACCTCCGTATCAATAGCAAAATCAGGATTCCACGACTCGGGTGGGATAATTTTGCACATTCCATACTTGCTGGCCTCGGGTGTGATTTTACGAATATAGCTAGCGGCATCTTTCCACTCTTCAGCAGTCGGAGTGTATGTCGGGGCCTCCTCAAGATCATGCGGGCGCGATTTCTTTTTCGGGGGCTCCCGAACTGCAGTCGACGTCCCACGACGCTCAACAGTGTTCAAATCTAATGGAGCACTCTTCATGGCACTGATGGGTGGAAGTGCGGGGTTTCCATTTGAAATGCTGCTGGATTTACCATTTGACTTTGATGAAGCACCATTTGATGAGCCTAGAGCAGGCGACTCGCGAGCACTTGTTGACGTACTCGCAGCGCCATTGCTTTGACCATTTTGTGGAGAGACCATTGTGTTGTGCTGGGGTGTGAGGAGTGTGCAAATGACGATTGCACGACTGCGTGCGAATCAGACCAGTATTGTATGTTGTATATTCGGTCGTTTGAGGAGCAAGATGATATCGTCGGTGGTCAAGTGTATCTCAAGTATTAAAGACAGCAAGTCGCGTACTGTCATTTGACCTGTATCATAAACGTAAATTGAACCGGTCACTGAATAGTCGTGCGCATACGGCAGCAGATATCTAGTCGATGTATCGATTGACGAGATGAAAAACGATTGTCGCAGATACGTGGGTATCTTCTACAGTATCTTGAAAGTAGTGAGTTAGAGATTGAGGTTTGGAGGCGGCGTGCAAAGCCAATATCACTATATGGGCAAGGGAAAGATGCAGGTTAAATGGATGGTGATAATTGTCGACGTGAAGATCGACTGGGTGGAGATTGAGTCGGGAATAATAAGATCATAGAGCAACCTGCATACCAATTCTGATACCTCTACGGATTGGTTTATATTCAGTGTAGCGTCGTCCTCGATATTAATGTAGGAAACTGGTCAGGACCCTTGATGTATGCAGAGTCGAAGTCGCAAAAGTCGATATCGAAAAAAGGTACCGGTGGCGGCAGTTGAGACGTTGTTGATGAGATGTTTGCAGAGTAGTTATTAACAGTACAGAGACAGAATAACAAATTGAATTGATGTGAGAAAGCCACAATGGTTGATATGAATCGCAGACAGCGATGCGTAGCGCGTGCTCTTGGGTGGGAGAGAGTAAGAAAGAGAAGATTGAACAAGAGGTTTGAGGCTTGATCGCGGAGAGTAGTGCGGGTCAATCCTGCATGCTTGTTGCTTGCTGTAGTTTCAACAAACGATTGACGACCGACCGCAATAGCCTGAGAAGGAACTACAAAAAATGGACCACACTGCTACTAGACTAACAGAAACGGTGGACAACCTGAAGTTGGACTTCTGTATATGATAATGACCAGGGCAGAATACAGTATTTGCAACATGTACACAGTACAGGTATCCACTGATCATGTACTGGCCACAGGCATATATATCCCTGTACTTTAAAGCGACGACATCAGTCGTGTCTGACCTGCCGGCGCCTTTCATCAACGACATATTCTTTTATATACGATGCGATCTCGGTCAGATCCTCTCTGCGAATGACTACAGGCCAATGTTATATTGTATAGTATGTGACAGATTCTGAAATCAACAGAGACATATATTTACAAGGTCGCGAGTTATATCCGCTTCGTATTCTTAGCGGTAAGTAGTCTAACGTCCAAGCTATTATCAAAGAAATAAAGAACAAACGTCAATTTCTCAAAGCTTATGTATGCAACTGTAAACTGCGATCGACGATCCATATCCGTTACGGCTCCCAAAATAGTTGTGGTCTCGCTGACATAACCTGGCATCCAGACTCCGAGCCTGTGCAGTTGTGGAATATAGCGAGAGGATTATAGGTACACAATCTCATGTACTCATACAGTGTTTGAACTTCAAGGTACAACTGTGTCTGACCTCCGTGCAACTTGCTGTCATTGGAACGCAGGGCAGGTATCGGGCTCTATAAACCGCAACCAGATCTGATATATCCGACTGAACTTGGTGATGCCATATGCATCTCTCGATGAAGGTACGCGCATTCTATCAAAACACCAGCCATCGGATATTGAGATAATGCATGACAAGAATTTTTATCAAGAAAATATCATTGAGCCCAATCAATATGGCTTCAGAGAAGATATGCAAATGATTTGATTGATATCAACTTCCATCATCTTGTCTAAATATTTCATTGATAACCGATACCAATAAACAGACATTTCAATGACTTGATGTATATATCCATATCACAGTCCCAGAAGAATATGCAATATGTAACAGATGCGAAAATCTTCCAAAATTAACGTGACATCTCTCTGGTACTGACTCGGATTCGTAGTATATACTGTGCCGATATGCCCTGCTATTTAGCTCATATCAAGTTTGCAGTTCTATCGTTTAACCCATGTTTCCCAAAAAGAAATATATCAATTTACGAGGTCATGTTATATACTTGGCAATGTATCATAGAAGTTTATCAGCCATTATGTTAGAGATTGATATAACTGCGGACATTTTTTCATTGCCAATTCGACCAAATCATAGGGCGTAAGGTAAGAGCCGACGTTGGAGAAAATTGGCATCAGCGGGAAAAGGCTAGTGGATCCCATGAGGTCACGCACATGATTAACCAAAATTTTATCGATTTTTATTATTTTTTCCTCTTTCCCGTCTCAAAGGCAAAAAAACGCTGTCAATTCGGTTGATTTTTCACCTGGATCCATCCATACCTTGACTAAATGCAGGCTGGTTCAAGCCTAAAATAACGTCCAACATGTACAGATCTCAGAATCTGTGTGATATCAGGCCAGCCCCCAATTCTCAATTCCAGAATTGGTCTTCTAGAAGAAGAGATCAGTTGTTGCCTCTCTGGATCTTTTTCTGCATGTCTATTAGAAATATAAGATCCTAAAATGGTGGGTGGTCTCAGGGTCTGCATTGTAATTCGAATATGAACATGGCCATAAAGACAGAGCCACTTTTAATCTTTATTGATTTGATTGCTTTTTCTATTATATCTATGTAGCATCACTCAAAGGAGCACAATGAAATTAAGCTTTATATATCATCTATCAAATGTCCTTCGCAAAACAAAGAATGGCCAATATCACTAAAAAGGTTAGTCTAATCAATTCTGCACAATATCATTTGTTCTTTCCCTTTTTCGTAACCTTAGCCTTGTCAGCTTTGAGTAGCTTAGCAGCCGCAGCCTTTTCTGCTTTCTCTGCTTTCACTGCTTCCGCCTTCTCCGTTTTTTCCGCCTTCGCCCGCTCTCGGTTGCGCTTCTTTAACAACTTCTCCACCTCCTTCGGAGCCCGAACCCGCAAACTCAATTCCTTCATCATCAACCCCCAATCGGCCGTCTCCTTGCACCCCGGACACTTCACCTTGATAGGAATCAGAGCCTCCCGATCTCCGGGTTCCTTTCCCGTGCTGCCTCGACGGCCCCAGCAATCTAAGTGCCCCGCCATCTCACAGTCGGTATGGGGGCATACAGCGTACATGCCCTCGCCCGTTTTCATTGTGCCGCGGCAAAAGGCGCATTTCCCTTGTCGCTCGAATTCGAACATGTCCGACGTTTTTTCAACGTACGACTGAAGCGGTTTGTAATCCACTGGGATTGAGTAGATTCCGGCTTTCGGTGTTGATTTCCCGATATTGTCATCATATGAGAGCGCTTCATCCTCCTCCTCTTCCGGCACAGATTCATCCATCAGAGCTGCAGGTGTTGCCGAGAAGTCGGTTTTGATTGGTAGGGATGGACGTAATGGTGCAGCGGCTTCTTTGCAGCATTGTTCCCAGGTTTTGAAAACGTCCGGTTTGAATATGTTGAGCGTCAACGGCCATCGCGCAAAGCTGGGAACTCGAAGTAAAAGATGCACATTTGCCAAAATAGTTGCTATAGTCGCCCGCGGTCTTTTTGGCATACCACTACGTTTTCGTGCAGTAGATATCGACAGGCGTTCATCTTTTGGGATGTGCAATGACAGATGTGGGTTGTTGAGTGCCCATCTACAGAATCAGTTAGAGGCTGGAGGTATGTGATCATGGCATCGTGACATCACCTACTCGAACTTCAAAGCTCCGATAAGACTTGGAAACCCAGATACAATGGCTACCATCTCCCATGGACGTAGTTTATCTTGCGATGTTCGTCGCGCACCACCTTGTACGAGACCATTATGCTGTTTAAGCCGCCTAGGTGGATTTGGTGTTGATCCAATGTAAGGCTGAGCATTAGATTTCACAGATGATCTCAGCACATAGACACAGTAACTCGTTGGTATAGGTTTTATTTGTGTCATCATTGTATAAATTGAAAAATCGGGTTGTTAGTAAGCGGACGTTGATGATATTGGGATGCAACAAAGTTTGTATTCCAATTTTATACGAGCGCTACATGCTAACTTAACCCTTACAAAAAGCAACAAAACCCTCCCCGGAACGCCAACATCAGGTATCATGCTATCTCTCTACCCCCACAAGCTACATGTTTACAGCAAACCCTGTTTTTGCAAATCATAATAGACCTTTTCAGGCATGACGTTCCCGTCACCATCCTCCATCTGTACCATACTGCTATCATCAACCTTGTTCTTGCGTTCCTCATACTGAATCTTCTCCCAGAGTTTCATAGCCTCCTCGATCTCAGTGATGTCTCTGAATAAGGATGTGTTGGTAATACCTAAACATCTCAACCCGTAAACATGACGAGCCTCATTGAAGTGCTTGTCAAATGCTCTGCGACCCATGTAAACAAAGTTGCCACAAATTTCACAAGAGTACTCCTGGCCCAGACCATGTAATCTGTAGAGCCAGAATGGAATAGGCTTTCCGTCCCAAGCTAGTGGTAACTTAAGAGGATTGTAAATTTTGTCGTCATCGTCATCCTCACTCTCTTCTCCATCTTCATTCCTACGAGCCGGTTCCGCAGCCGCCACTTCAGCATTGAACAAACTTTCCAACTCTTGTCGTCTTTCACGCTCAGTCATACCCTGCTTACGTTCCACGTTGACTCGGGTATCAGTCCGTTGTTGACTCATTGCCGCCGTCAACTTCTTGATGACAAACTCCTTTTGTGCAACGGCCTTCTCCTTGAGATGAGTGGCAGACATACCACCGACAGTTTTCACAGTCGACTCTTCCTCAGATGTTTCTGGTAGTCTGGCAGCGCGGGCTTCAGCGGCCTTGATGTGTTTCTTGCCTATCATGTGGGCCTTGTATACGTTCTGATTCTTGAACTCCTTTTCACAGTCCGCACAGTAGATGGTATCAAGAATTGATGTTTGTACTGCGGCATTGGCCGCGTGTTCAGGCTTCCAGCCCTCAATCTCATTCTTTTCCCAGGCCTCCTCAAATTCCTTGTCATATGTCGCTATGACCGAATCTATGTTATCCAAAGGCTTAATCCTCCGCATGAAAGATTCCAGGTATTTTGCAAGCTTGCGGACATACTGGAAGTACTGATCCGTGATCTTTTCTGACCTCTTGATACCGCCCATACCAGGCGCAAAGTTGTCGTAGAGCTCCAGATATTGAATGTAATTATAACGTTTCACACTAGGAAGATTGAGAAAGCACTCATGTGAATCGTAGAGATCAAAGTAACGGCCAGAGGCCTCTTCACCAGAGAAGAGAGTGTCTGCGATGGATGCATTGAATTCAGCGGCGTCCCCAGCGCGTCTTGTGCGGTAGCGGAGCTCTGAGTTCTGGGCGACTTCGTTCGGATACTTGGCGTGGTGTTCGCGGATGTCCTTCAGTTGTGAGTAGAACTGATCAAAGGAGTCTTCGCCGCCAATTGCGGAGATCTCAGCAGCACGCAGGCCATTGGCGTCACTGTAAATGTCGAGGAGGTTTTGGGCCTGGACTTGGATCTGATCAAGGAGCTGGGAGATTTCGTGGTCTCGGTTCAGGCGATCGCGTATCTGAGAGAATTTCAGGTCAATATAAATTTATGTAACTATCACGAGTTTGCGAACTAACCTGCTTTGGCTCATTGACAATGCGAGCAGCAATACCCTGCTCGAGGCGCTCGATATCCTCATGCAAGTAGCGTTGTTCTTCAAGAACCATATTGGATAATAGGATGTACAGGCTATGAATTTTTGGTGAAGCTCTCGAACTATTTGATTCGATCACCAAGTCTCAATCAAGTAAATTGCTAAAATTTCAGCCTTTCCTAAACTTTTTTGAGATTCTTACAGCCTTGAACCCTCCCACGCATACCCATCCTGTCGCAAACATTCATTAAAATTTTTGGCGTCAAGGTACAGGCTGCACCGGTTAAACTACGCGATTAGTTTAACCGACATATACGCCAGGGGTGTAGCTATTGTCGCTCTTGTCCTAGAACAGCGATTCCTTCGAAATTTTTGGTCGCGATTTTGAGAGCTATCTGTATTGAAGCGCATCGATCATTTACCATTGTTATCGATCGCTCATTCTGTCGCATTACCTTAGTCTTATACAGTTCGCAATAATTTTCCACAAGGCGACATTTCTATAGATAAATCGCCATGTCCAACGACGCAGGCTTTGACCATAAGGCTGATGACCGGATGGAATTTACCACCTCCAAGGAGGTTACGGTCCATCCCACCTTCGAGTCCATGTCTCTCAAGGGTAAAGATATATGTAATATTTTTCAGAAGTACTGTGATGGTAACAAATTACAGAAAACCTCCTTCGTGGTATCTACGCCTATGGTTATGAATCTCCCTCCGCTGTCCAGTCTCGGGCCATCGTCCAGATTTGCAAAGGCCGCGACACTATCGCCCAGGCCCAGTCTGGTACTGGTAAGACAGCCACCTTCTCCATCAGCATGTTGCAGGTTATCGACACTGCTGTGCGGGAGACTCAGGCGCTCGTTCTTTCCCCGACTCGTGAACTTGCGACTCAGATCCAGTCCGTTGTCATGGCTCTTGGAGATTACATGAACATCCAGTGCCATGCTTGCATTGGCGGTACCAATGTTGGTGAGGATATCCGCAAGCTAGATTATGGTCAACACATTGTGTCTGGTACTCCCGGTCGTGTCGCCGATATGATTCGTCGTCGCCACCTGCGTACTAGACACATCAAGATGCTGGTACTTGATGAAGCGGATGAACTTCTCAACAAGGGTTTCCGTGAGCAGATCTACGATGTGTACCGGTACCTTCCTCCTGCTACGCAAGTTGTCGTCGTTTCGGCTACTCTCCCTTATGATGTGCTGGACATGACTACAAAGTTCATGACCGACCCTGTACGGATCTTGGTCAAGCGTGATGAGTTAACACTGGAGGGTCTGAAGCAGTACTTCATTGCTGTCGAGAAAGAAGATTGGAAGTTTGATACCCTGTGTGACTTATACGATACTCTCACCATCACACAGGCAGTAATTTTCTGCAACACTCGCAAAAAGGTTGATTGGTTGACGGATAAGATGCGTGAAGCCAGTTTCACCGTCAGTTCCATGCATGGTGATATGCCCCAGAAGGAGCGTGATAGCATCATGAACGAGTTCCGGCGTGGTGACAGCAGAGTGTTGATCTCAACCGATGTGTGGGCTCGTGGTATCGATGTGCAGCAAGTTTCGTTGGTCATCAACTATGACCTGCCCAGCAATCGTGAGAACTATATTCACCGCATTGGTCGTTCTGGCCGTTTCGGTCGCAAGGGTGTTGCCATCAACTTTGTCACCACTGAGGATGTACGCATCTTGCGTGATATTGAGAGTAAGTTCGATCCAACATTTTTGGCCATTTAGTCATCGCTAACATTGTGTAGTGTACTATTCTACTCAAATCGATGAGATGCCCATGAATGTAGCTGATCTTATCTCGTAAATGACGAATTTAAGCCAGATAAAGGATAGACCTGAAATACGGATAGACAAAGGAATACAAATGGGAGGAACCGGGACGATAACTCACGTGGTAAGTATCTTATCAACCCCGCAGCCATTCTTGCTATGACCACCATACTGACATGCTATTAGTTAAAGTTAAATTTGACGTTGGACCTCTTTTTCTATACATTGCATGCAAATGCTTTACGTACGTGGCATGTTACTACTGACACCAACGCTCTTGACGAGTTTCATAAAGACCGCATGATTAAGATGGATGATCTACACAAAACAGGGATCCGGAGTTTTGTTGTTTTATTTTACAATTTATTCAATAATATACCATTATACGTTTCAAAAACAGACTGATTTATTTACACGGGTATTCCAACTCCAAGAACGCCAATATCCAAAACAAGAGATAATACAAATAGTCATACAAGACATCACATCAATCTCAATCTCGCCCCCACCATTGATTTGACGGAGCATACATTGGACTCGGGAGGCCCCCTCTGCCACTGGGATGCGGCAACCACTCGTCATCATCAATCAGACTAACCGGTCTTTTCTTTGCCTGTCTCGGTCTCGCCGGCATGGCAAACCGCAAAGAAGACGGAGTCGGCGATCGCGGACTGACGTCCAAAATCTTGTAACTCAGCCTTCTCCCGTCGACCTCGCTGCAGTCATCATCAGGATCAAGTGGGGCAAATATTGGCAGGAAGTGACTGGCCGTTGACGTCCGGTGCGTCGGGGTATCTGAGGCTGCGTCATTATAGGCTAAGTTCTCATGATTCTCTGTTAGATGGGCTGTCGAAGAGTCGGTGGGTAATGTGTTGAGCGTCGTGATGTTGGAGCCCCATGATGTCGTCTGTTGGGAGGGTATCGGCTTGTGCATGTCAATAGGGATTTCTTTCAGTGGCTGTGGAATGTTGTGGTTTCCGGAATGGTTTAGACCGGAAAGGAAGATGTCGTTGGTGCCGGGGGTCGCCGAAATGACTGGGTACGGGTAGGTTTCGGGGAAGCCAAAAGCGGGTTCTTCGTTTTCGTGCGCTTGGGTGGCTCGGAGGGGAGTGTAAATGTAGTGGAGGGAGAACAGACTGTGCCAGATTACCAGGAGAGAAATGGTGAGAATGGTGAAATTGAGGTAGGCGCTGGCAGTGTAGGTGAAATCATGGGTGTCAAGGCGTGACATCCAGGCATGTGCACGGAGTCCGGTGATGGCGCAGATACTAGATGTGGGTTAATATATGTAGTCATTAATTTGCAGTGGACTTATTTCACACTTACAGATAACCGAAAAATACCATTGAGCCAAGTACAAAGTGCTGAATCGGCGGCACAACGACATAAAACAACATGGGAATTGGCAACGTAAAAATCAACACATTAATCCCAACGTCAAGTCCCATGTTAAGCCAAAAAATAGCTTTGGGATGACAATAAACTCCCTCCGAAGACATCGAGTTGGAGCTCCAAAGATACTTGAGCGGAACGCAACTCGTAAAGATGCTGATGATGATCCAGAGATGCGAGAGGACCAAGAAACCGAGGAATAGGTTGCTGAGGAAGCGTGGCGCTCGGAAGGTCATGAGGCGGAGGTACATGGAGAGGATGGTTATTTTGGCAAATGTGACACTAAGAGTGTATGAGAGGCTATTGAGCCAGAGGACTTTGAGGAATGTGTCAAGGTGAATATCGTTAGACACGTGTTTGCCGAGTCCATTGATGTGTACTTGCTTGGTGTCAGTCTTGTCATCCAGTAAAATCATGAGTATCATGGCAACTTACATGATATTGTTGTTGACATAGTGACAAGACCAAATATCTGCATATCAGGCGTATTAGTGGACATAATACCGCTTTAGCGAAGTGGTTCAACTTACCCACGCCATCAACAACAAAGTCTCTTCCCATTTCCACGAGTTCAATGAGACCCCTAAAGAGTAAAACCGTAGGCCCATACATGAGGTAGTGATTGCCATGCACAATACGGCACAAGGCACTACTGTCAAGTCGCCATAGCCGGTCATTATCGTTCTCCTTTCTTTCTGGTTTGTTTCTGAAGAATCTGATCAAGTGCCACAGGTATTGTCGTTGCTCATATTTAAAGTTGTCGTTGTGTCGTTTTTTTTGTTTTTTTGTTGGATAACAGTTCGTCAGTTTTCAATATTGGCGTCTTGTTTTATAGAGACTGGTCTCAATCAATATGCATAAAATACAGACGACCTCGTTCTTAATGTCTGCTATGATATCGATTGAGGGCCAACGATATACTTGACTGTCCCAAGACAAACAAAGATTGGAATTCTTTCGTAACCAAGAACGCAAAACAACTTCCTACTCCTTTCTCTATTTCTTTGTGTCGTTGATCTGCAGCTTCCTAGAGTCCGGTACTTTCTGTAGATATAGGTCCTGTTGACTAGACTTGACACAGGTTGCTGTATATTGGTGGCTTGTTTGTCTTGTCACCGGCCAATATATAAAAATTATAAGTATAATATAGTCAAAAAGGAACAAACGCATGCAAGATTAAAAGGTTCAGGTGCTGTAGATCTTCAGATGAAGTCAAAATCAAGGAGAGAAGATGCCGAGACGGGACGGTGTACGCGAAGGATAGGATTGGCTTGCATCTATCTATATAAAGAATCATATATATATATAAACATCAACATATATTGATATACAAACATACACGGGATGATATATAAGCCAAGAAATCAAGGTTCCAAACGGAGGACTCAAAAGGAAAACAAACAAAGGAAGTTGTTGGTACCCGTTATGTGAGGGAGGGGCAATATGTGACCAACAAGTAGGTGGATGTGCTGTGTTCCTGAAACCAGGGAGAGATTTTTTTAAGATGATTTGATAAGTTTGGTTGGGGAAAAGGACTGTATACATCATAAGTATCGGCTAGTTGCTATTTTTGTCTACGTGACAGCATTCCATTGGTACATATTTTTCTTTATCTGAATATACTGGCTTGCAAGCCATCAATATCGTAGTACGGCGGTCCCTTTCTCCCTCTGGGTCTCATCCTACATCTTGAAGGCTATGAATTGCGTTTGGGGAAAGAAATCTACTGTCTGGCCACCCACGAGATCGGTGATGGCTTCCCACGAGGCGAGATTCTGTCCGAGGGGGCGACCAAGTACCTAAGCGAACTGGCTGGCTGGTGATGGACATACACAACAATATATGGCAAGCGGACCTCTATCTACACACTTGCATGTTGATCTTAATAACCTCAAACGATGGCGTTATGCAGGTACTTCATTGTAATATCTGCTGTGCTGCTCGCCACATCGTAAAGGGTCGCATAGCTGTTATGTAACAAAAGCTACGGTTATCTGTTGCGTCAGTATGGCAGTCTATTGCTACGAGAAGCATCTATAGTAAAGCTCAGTGCAAAAAGTCATTGACAATCACTTAGCCTTATATCCTCATTAACCCTACTAAATTGGGTATTTAAATCAACCTCAAATTCAATTTAGGACTCCCAAACATCTTGAATCCCACTATATCAATGCCCTAGTAGAAATTATTAAGGCCAAGACTTGTATTGGGTGGAATAAGTTATTATACAAATCACTAGTTAAGGTATGTAGAGCAATACTTAAAAATTATTTTCTAGAGGTATATAAGTACAAATGATATCATGTTAACCATATCATACTCACCAAGAAAGTTGCACAAGATCAGCTTGCATTTTCTTTAGAGTAGCACCAATAGGTTAAGGAACTAATCTAGGTAAGTCATACAATAATTTTATATGACCTCATGCAAGTATCATGCTATCTGATTGGCCTATTATTGTTTTCCTTGCTATACCCCTACTTGTCTAGTCCCTGCCACTAATACTAAAATCTAAGCCAGAACACCATATTTACTGATAAGTATGCTATACAAAATATAGATTCCATACTTGTGAAGTAGGCTTTTAGTCATCCTAATAACAAGTTTAGGCCTGAATTTGTAAATCCATAGGGCCATAACCGGTCCTCCTAGATAATAATTATTTAGGGGAGGGTTATTTATGGTTTCAAGACCACTATCCATATAATGGAGAAAGACCTTACATCACCAAAAATGTATTATAGCTATCTCCTACAAAAAGGCACCTGGAGAGCATTTAATCCCTCTATTAGAGTTATAGCAAATAACATTCCTATCCTATATTTCCAGCAAGATAATCCCAAAATATATACTTCCAAAACCACTATTGAGTAGCTTAAAGAGAGGGGTATCACACCTATTTTTTTAACCTCCTCATAGTTCTGATTTAAATTGTATTAAACATGTTTGGAAGGAGCTCAAAATAGCCCTTGAAAGGGATTATCCACAGTATAATAGTTTTGGTTATAATGAGGCTGCTAGAGAGGAATTTGCCTCTATAATCATTGAAGTATAGGATACAATTAATTAGTCTTTTATTTAAAATTTGATGAATTAATTGAGGGCGTATTTGGATATAGTCGTTAAGGCCAATGGCTAGTATACAAATTATTGAGTTATTTAGTGTAATATTGACTGGAAGTTATATCTTAACAGATAAGCAACTATGCACAATCTCAATTGAATCACACAATCAATAAAATGATTATTGTATTTAAACTTTATCTGGTGACCACAAGCCCAATAGGAATTGCAAAGGGTGACTTATCAATGACTTTTTAGAGGTGACTATATATATAATATTGGCCTTGGAAGGCAATCTAGGCCACAGAGTTCAGAGACGGAGTTGTCTATGGAATTTTTAGATTGGCTCTTGTAGATAAATAGATTATTCAGGACTGTGGCTAATGATTAAACTAGCATTTACCTAAGAGGGGCCAACATATATAAGCTTTTTTGTGGCAAAGCTAAAAAGGATAGATGTGATCATGTTGGGCGTGATAGTGACGATCGACGAGTTAGGCTTGTTTATCTGACAATACGGGAGAGGTTTATTCATTTCAATGAATGGCATCATTTTTCACAAAGGCCGGCATCAGGAACCGTTGTTTTCAGACTTGCTCTATTTTTTATTGTTAATTACATATTATCAGATTCAAATATACCACTTTCGACAAAGAAAGTATGACGCTAAATAGACATATATTTATCTCTCGATATCTGTAACGTGAGTACCATATATATTTCCAACAGCTCCCAAATTATAGACATCTGGGTTGGCCCAGTCATTTCAAAAACTCAAATACTTATTTTGCCATCCATCTTCAGCTCTCCCACCAAGTCCAGGAACTCCCTGGCCTGTACAATGATTTGAGATATCAGCGTCTCCATCCCTGGTCTTATTATCCCCTCCTGATCGACCCTTTCTTTCCCTTATGAATCTGCAGTCGTTGAATTACCGTTGTCCTCATGAACTCATCACCAGACCTAGACCTAGTCTATCTTCCAGATAAGCAAGTTTCGGTATTCTCATTGGTTGTTTTGTGGACACAGCTACCTGTAGCCTCGACCAAGATGTCCAACTTCCTAACGTCCGGTGGGGGAGTCTATCCGAAAGGTCGGAAAGTTGAGCTTGCATGTTCTTGGTGTAAATCAGTCATGGACATCTAAAAATAATATCGCCTCCCTCAATTGTCCGATTTTCAAGAGTACCCCTCTAAGTGCCACCCGGCTAAGATAAAAGTGATTTCTCAGAATCAATCCTACTTGTTAACGAACTTTTAATAATAGATAGTTAGCAAACTACCAATTTTCTTAGCACAATATAGCATAGGGTTAGAGTTATAACCTGAATCTAATCAGGAATAATGATACTACTACCAGCTTCAAAAGCTCGGGCCACCTCACGCTATTTTTTATTTTGTTTTCTTCTTAAACTTGTTGATAGCCACAGGGATTTTGATGGCGCGATACTTTGTAATCTGTGCTTTCTGTCAGCCAAGACGTCGAATGTCAGGTGCTATAATTGGTCAGATAGATGAATCATGATGATGATTGGTACAAGTAGTGTGGGTTTGAACATATACTTGGGTGTAAAAGAATGATAATTTCAGGGGAAATACATGCGCAGGCCTTAGGTATATCAAATTGATTGAAGGACAAGAAATGCCGAGGCTGGGCAAAACACTTCCTCCAGACTTGTCCAAGAGCCTGGGGTTTTGGTAAAGAGATGAAAATTCACCGGATCGCTTGCTACATTGATGAACCGAGAGTGAGGAGTTTCCCCAACCAAAAAAAGGAAGTGCGGGAGGTGTACAACGGAGGGAAAGAGAAGTGGGGAGGGTGAGATATGGGTCCGGGTTATTTTCTACACGAACGGACGCAGAGGATACTGGTTGCCCTCAACCTTACGGCGCCCCATTTGTACAGATTGAGTCTGAGCAAACAGCCCCTCGATCGATTTGTACAGAGGGGGAGAGTCGACGATATATAGTACGAGAGCTACAAAAAGTGCGGAGTACCGATGACATAGCCATTACCAGGGGATTCTTCTTACTTGAGCAAAGTGGCAAGAAAAATGAGCTTTTACTCCTATTAATCAAGTAGCTAACATTCAGTACCTTAAGTAGAACTGGATACATTATCTAGGGTTGACAGTTGTCATCGGAAAGACGCCTTCCAAATACCTCAGTGTCTTTTGGCATCTAAAATAATCCGATAGGAAGAACCACACATAATGACACCACGATCCGGCACATAAACTGTTCACCGGCACCTGCCGTGTCATTGTATATCAGCACCCGTCACATTTGACTTCCCACTAAGGTTTCAGTCTCCGTCTACCGTTGCATCGATGGTCGTCGCATCGCTCTGAGTACCGTAAGATGACTAAGGGGTCTCAAGCGCAGCCTCTGACATGTCCATGCGACAAGAAACCCACCACTTTGGTTAACCCGTACCAGATTTTGCTAGTAGTTGTATCTGGGAGCGATGGATATATCCCGAGGAGGTAGAGGAGCCAATGAGGCGGGTCATCTCATGGCGGCGTCCACAACAAGGCAGATTCGATGTGTCAAGAAGGTTGATGCTATATATTTTGCCATAATCTGCGGGTAAATGGCACTGTCAATAACATTTGGCATATGGAATTTGGCATTATGGCAGAGAGGAATCAAAGCCACGGTAATAAACAGGATTCGAGGTGGCGGAGCAGCCTCTCTCCCCGCAATATTGATGAAGTTTTCAGGAGTCAAATCCTTGGATTTGCTGATATTAAAGGCTAAAAAAGAGGATGTTAATATTCATAAACGTGACAAATTTGATTTAAAGGATGCTATTACAAACTTTGGTGGAGTGTAACAAGAAACCAAATATCAGATCCGGATTTCAAGTTAATATCAAACACCGGCATCTAAAGTGCCCAAAATGGTCAAGATCGTCGATAAAAAAGGCGGCTGCGAGTCGATAACCCTAATATACATACAAGCCATAGCCATAAGGGTTACCTGGTGAGACCACGTCTGAGACAAACAAATTCCCATCCAATCTTTCACCGTACATTTATTTCAACTATACAGGACGAGTGCTACGCACAAAGATCAAATCCCACGTTATTGTGTGTACTGGGATATACGGCAACATCAAAAGCCCATATGGGATAAATTATGGGGCTAAATGTGTGTGGATTTAGTGAACGAGAGTCTCTTCGAAAGTGAAAAGTGGCTGGGTCATGTAGCGTTCAGTCTGCATCGCTTCTGCAAGGGGTGAATGACAGCTTCAGTCCAAGAACATGGCGATACATTGTAGTATTATACCGTCCGGATGTTAGAGTCTGGAAAGTAAAAGAGATCTGTTTGTAGGGGAGACTGCCCACGAATTCCAACCACTTAGATCCCGCCAAATTGCCAAATCACAAAGTTTGGTTCCGCCGCCAAAGATAACAGGAAAAGCAAAGTGACATCTCAAATACCGGATCTCCTGTCCTAATATAATATACGAACTTGGGTTACGTTACATTCAAGTATCACGGAAGCTACTTATTCCCACTAAGCCTGCCACCCGCCATGTTAAAATCTTCCTGACGTCTTCATTTTTTTGCAGGTAGTTATTTAGCATCGCCGGCTGGCCTGTGATCAATGAGGGAATTCATGTGCTGTGTGAATACATATAAACCATGTAGATGGGGTAATCGATATTACCATGTTGATTCCGAGATATCCAGACGAGAACCACCAGAAGTTTTCAAAGGTTCTAGTTGTTCGAGTTGGGATAGATTTGTATTATATATGCAATGTCCAAGTTGGCTGACCAGCTGTGAATATGCCAGCTAGAGATCATCACTTGAAAACAGGAACTGCAAATTTCGTCTTCGGGCTTTATTAAAACTTGATGCCCTGAATGCATGTGAAATATTGGCAGGACCAAATACAAGATTACATGACCTCGAGATTTAGAAACACAAGCTTCCACCTTAACCACATTTCTAGATAATCTTTGTCCACTTCAAAATCAGAACCCGCCGGTGCTGTCTGCCCGTGCAGGAGGATTGAGCTCTTACCCATTTGCTAAATGGATTGCCCAGCTTCCTTTGTTTGAATTTCCAAGTTCGAACAACTTTACGGGATGTGGTGTAAAATGACAATGAAAAAATCAAGGCCAATTCTAGTAATGTAAAGTTGGAGGGATACTCGTGGTAGCTTGCCAAAAGATGCAACTCGATGCAGTAACAAAGCCTAAGCTATTGCTCGCGTGGTAGGAGAGAGCTATGGCCAACGACTTGGTAATGCTGGTTCCCTGAAGCTTTCGGGTACGATCACGAACCCCAACACCAAGTCCCATGGTTTAATAATTTAGAGTTCTTACTTTATAATAATTGGTGGCATTAGGGTTGGAATGTGTGTGTCAAGAAGATACATATATAAATAAAAACGACCATTTAATTATCTAACATAAAGTGTGCTATCGCAACTTCGGGCTTCAGAATCTTGACCGGTGTGGGTTGTGTGCGAAACCAATGATTAATATGATGTCGTCTGACAAATATTCTGCAATATTTGTTTTTCTGTTTTAACAAGAAAGAAACTCATATTATTATACAGGGCTAATCAGGGACCAAACGCCACTTTTTACAAGGGATCACACAAAGTCCACCTATTATCATTCAGGTTCTAGTACCAGTGCCGGAAAGAAAACAAGGGGCCTGTATTCAGCTGATGTGATTGTGTCTTCATCATTATGCGCGCTGAATATGCAGATTTTTCTTTTGGTGATTTATCATGGAGATGTTTGATGGTGTTGATGGACACATATGTGGAGGAATGTGGCATTGTTGGTTGGTGAGGTTTGGAGATGATTTTTTGTAAAATTGTGGGGTTTGGATGCTGACTAAGGTTAATATAGACAAATCAGGTATTCACAGCCATGCTCACGGAGAATTTTCATTTCATTTTTTTTGCTATTGCTCTTGATATCGAATGGGGAACAATTGTTGTCCTGCTCCGCAGTTAAATAAGACAGATGCGGAAGAATTTTGTAATGTTCCTGTCTTTGAGCTCTTAATGGTCCCTTGCGTCCATTATTCGTTAGTTCAATATAAACCCATAGAAACGATCCAGTGATCCTTGAGAAACCCCGAGCGTGATAGAAAGTGGAGTTTATGCTTCGAGACAGGAACGAGATAATTCAATTTCAGAGGGCAGTAGGAGTTCATGGGATCCTTTGAAGTTGCCATTTGGGAGACAGGATTCCCGCTTAACGCAGACCTCCCTCGGCGCCGCGCCCCCTCTATTTGTGGGTATGGAAGTTTAGGGTTGCAAAAAAAAAAAATCTACAACAAACAATGCTCTGCAATGTTTAAAAACATGTAAATAATCGAATATATCAGAAGCTGGAAAATTCTACGGCCGTTCTACGGTCAGATATGATGAGGGATGCGTTAGTCAAAAACGAGTTGGTATCTGAGAACCCCACCAACGTGGCAAGTTGCTGTCACTGACATAATCAATGGGGGGGAATCTAAGTTGAGTACCTAAACATCTAGACATAACGAAGCCAAGAAAATTATATGGACATATAAATATAAACATTTACAAGAAAGAGAGAAACAATGCTATAGACGCAGGCTTGAGTACCATTGTCAGGGCGCTTCATTAAGTTGCCGATTATTCCCTTGGTTTAGCTTGTCATGTCATGAATATAGATATACACTCTGCCGTCATCGAGAGGCTGTATATGAATCAATAGCAAGCAGGTAAATATTTTTTACACACAAATTGTAAATACACTAGCGCTGTGGGTTGACATGGAATACTGTTTTGCGTGGGTAAATGTATGTACGGGTGACGGTGTTATTCCCAGGGAGTTGCTGCTGTGTGTTATGTATCAAGACCCCGGATTCCTGGCAGTGGAGTCGGTCTTGTCACGGCTAGTTGTCCCATATTGGATTCCTTAAGGAGTAACTTGTCACATGAATTCTCTTTTCTTTGGGAGGCCTTTCTAAAGAAACTAAACATTTACTTTACGTAACAAGGGCTCAACAATTGATGTCTTTGACTTTGACTTTGACGCCGGTGTGAGGTTCTTTTTTGATTTAACGTCCGTATGCCTTTTTATTTGTTTGTTCTTTCCCTTGTCAATAAAACTTGAAAGGGACGTTTGTAAACTTGTTTCGTCAGCTCGCCCGGATGATTGGTTACATTGGAAGTTGTTGACCCCGTATCCGATGGTTCCTGCAGTGCTGCAGTGGAAAGTAAATAAAGCGTGAGAATGAGGAAAAGAGGGTATATGTGGCTGGTGATATAGAGTCTAGGATATTTAGCTATGCAAATATTTACGAGCATATGGAGCATGGGAAGCTAAGGACCGACAGAGATCCTCGACTTCTTTTTTTTTTTCCTCTGTGCTTTAGTAGAGCAGTGTCTCTTTTGTTTAGAGAAAACAGATTAACCAAACACTGACAAAGAGGCCGTGGCTTGCATGGCGAGATATCACAGAGTGTGAAACGCTTGAAACGGTGCTATTGGTCGATAAAGTCTTTAGCTGCAAGTTTCAAGCAGATGTCTTGTATCAATAAACCAACATCCATTGTCATCTTTTACCTATGTATGTCCTTTTCATACATGACTCACATCTACTCCAATGATTCTCATTATAATCTCCCGCCGATGTCAACTCACAGCACTTGGATCAGTCCATGTCTCAATATCACTGTTAGAAAAAAAATAAAATACTTCGGGGCATGATTCCGTAATGACCATATGATTTTTTTTGTGGAGACGGCACCAAGTGGAATATGGATCCAACCAGGCGATCTCCTTGCAGTGCTGAAATAGAGATGATCAACCACCAAACTGCATGGCCGGATCAGAGTACTGTGAATATAGTGACCTGTATCTGCATATGTATCAACCTTACTGGAATCCTCGTGCTGGAGATGGGGTACATGTATGTGAAGATATATGGCCAGCGTGGTGAGTGACCGTTGGTCTTACTTTTTTTTTCCTTTTGCATTTGGCTTCCCCTGAGTGAGCGAGCTGCTTTGCCTCCAAGCTGAAGTCAAGGCCCCTCGCCGCCAGCAGCGGCAAGTGAAAGAAATAGAAAAAATATGCAGGTCAGGTCTTTCCTAGCCAGACTTGCACCTTGTTGCCTCAATCTCGACATATCAAGGATAATCTATGTGTATTTATGGAGGCAACTGATTATGTAGTTGGGCATGTGGTGGATCAACTATTTGTTCATATATACGAACGAGCAAGTTTGTCTATTATTCAACAAACTATATATCTAGAGTCGTAATCTTAAAACTTTTGGGGATATCCAATAATCGTCATATGTTGGCTCTCTTTCTTTCTCGTTGTGTTAGTGATGCCCCTCACCTCATGTCCCTCATATTTCCCTCCTTATGCACGTTGACAGGGCCCTATACTTTGCGTTCAAGTGATGCCCAGGATCAAGAGAAGCCTGGCGGAGTTCACAAGGGAAGGAGAGAGAGAAAGACAAAAGTAATCCCAAGTAGCAACTGCTATGGTAAAAAAAAAAGACAAAAAAAATGTAGGATAAATTGCCAAAATAGAGAACCATCCCAATTAGGAAATAGAAATAACAAAAATAAAAGAAATAAAGCCAAGATGGCAGTCGAAAGACGGCCATAGTCCCGCCGCTGTCCCGGCTTCCTTGTTCCACAAACCTCATTCTTCAAGTTTTTTTTTGTTTTCTTGTATATTTAGTTATATACCTACACATTGACACCATCAGCATTGTTCTCTTCTTCGTTCTAAGTTATCTTGATACCCTTCAACTTTGCTGCAACGGACAGTAGATCACGTCAGCACTGCTAAACTACAATATAGCTTCATTGCTTGAATATATCCAGATTCTACATTTTCGCACCCTTGTCTAAACCTTCTTTCTACGACACAGAATCACAAGAAGTTTTCTTGTATATCGACAAGTTCATACGCATACGTACATCTCGCCTTTGCTGCCGTCTTCCGCCTGTCAGATTGAGATCAACCTGCCAAAAAAAAACACAATCATCACAGGACTTTGTTGATACCATCACCAACTTCTTGATCACATCACAGATCTCAACTTGGGTCCAACATCAGACTTTGTGCTGATTATCAACTCCAGAACAGGGGAGTCAATCAGCCAGCGTTGCACTCCTTTCACATATTCTTCTCTCACCCCAACACACACACACACACACACACACACACAATGGGCATCTTCACCCGCAAACGCACCGGTCAATCAACCTCGGAAAAACCAAGCATCCAAACCTCCAACTCCAAAGCCTCCCTCAACTCCGCCTCTTCCAGTGTCCGCTCCCCGATTGCCTCCACAGTTCCCAGCTTCAACCGCTCCTCAGCCGGTTCTGGCTCCCCATCAACGCCCATGACGCCCTTCTCGCCCTCCATGAAGATTGAGATTCCCCGCCTTCCTGATCCCAATCTGGATCCCGCCGGGTATCTGCGGACGCTGCACTCGGTGCGCGAGAGGGCAAAGGTTATTACGGAGAAGGCAATTGCAGATGACTTGAACCACTTTCATGTTGACATGAGCAAGTTTGCCGATGTAGTGAGATTTGTTGCCAACATCATCAAGGTAATTTTATAATAGAGACATACCATGATTTCTGTGTATGACTTGCTGACACACAATGTTAGCGTGACTACGATGCCCCCTTCAACACCATCCCCGCCTTTGGCCGCCACCAACATTTTTGCATTGGTGGCCGTGATCGTATTGCTCACATGCTCTCAACATTTGGCGATATTGATGTCGCCGAGAGGTGCCGGAGAGTCATCGATCTCTACTTTATCAGTGTCCTGATGGATGCTGGTGCCGGCTCCGAGTGGTCCTACAAGAGCCACGAAAACGGCCGGATCTACCGGAGGTCAGAAGGCATTGCAGTTGCCAGTCTGGAGATGTTCAAATCCGTAAGTCACAAACACACTCTGTATCCTCAGTGATGCATTAAATCAACAAGTCAACATCCGACTAACATATTGACCATAGGGCCTCTTCTCTTCAAACCCGTCAAACCGCACCCAGGTCGACAAAGAAGCTCTTCAAAAACTCACCATCTCCGCTTTTGCCAACGGCCTCCAATCCTCTCCCACCAACCTCATCGCCGGCCTCGAAGGCCGCACCCACCTCCTCGTTCGCTTTGCCGCCGCCCTCGAAAACACTGAAGTCTACGGCGATGCCGGCCGCCCCGGCCACCTTCTCGACTATCTCCTCTCTCACCCTTCTACCCAAGCCACCTCCAAGCCCATCGTTCCCGTCACCGTCCTCTTCAACACCCTCATCGCCACCCTCGAGCCCATCTGGCCACACACGCGCACTGTCATCAACGGCAAGCCCATTGGCGACGCCTGGCCCTGCTCCTCCATGCCCCAGCAGGCCGCCCCGTCGCCGACGACCCTCTCTGCTTTCCCGTCGTCAACATCCCCCTGCGTCTGGGAGAGCATCCTACCCTTCCACAAAATCATCCAGTGGCTCTGCTACAGCCTCGTCACCCCGATGCAACAGCTTATGAAATTCCACTTCTCCGGCATCGAACTGCTCACCGGCCTCCCCGAATACCGCAACGGCGGCCTTTTCATCGATCTCGGTGTGCTCACGCTTAAGGACCGGGACATGCAGCGCGGGCTCGAATATTACCGCAGTTACTACACGCGCATGAACATCAAGGCGGTTGAGGTGGCGCCCATGTTTGACATGTCAGACGATGCCGTAGTAGAGTGGCGGGGGGTAACGGTGGGCTTTTTAGACATGTTGCACGGGGAGGTTAACAAGTTTTTGGCAAAGGAGTTGGCGGGGAATGAGATTTCGTTGGCGCAGTTGTTGGAGGCGGGGTCGTGGAAGGGCGGGAGGGAGATGGCGGAGGTTAGCCGGCCAAACACGCGGGAGCCACCGATTTTGATCGAGAGCGATGGGACAGTGTTTTAGTCATGTCTTATTGCTGTATTAGTGGTTTCATGGTGTTGGCTTGGATGACTTTCTTTTACAGCCTGTGTCTTTGTTATGATTGTACTTTTTTGTTTTTAGTCCCTGTGTTTATTGTTTGGGTTAGTGATATTTTAGGGAAGATTCGGGCTGTATTAGGGTTACAAAATGATGGATAACAAGTTTGTTAGTGGTAAAAACAGCCACGAATTGGTAAAGAGATCATTCAAGAACATATAGTCCTACCGTGTCGTCTATCAAAATAATTGGTAAAAAAACTAAAAGAACATTATAGTACATACAATATAACGGGATCTAGAATAGTGTACACGAGAACCGGTTCAGTAGATGTTTGATCTTCGGTTTCTCTCCGCGCCCAACCAGCTACATCTCACTTACATCATCAACACCAACCCATACACTTCTTCATCTACAATCATACAACACAGCCAAAATCCACCTTACAGATGGCGACGATTCCGCATGCGAGCCTCCTGCTCCTTTCTCGCCATCCGGTCTCTAAGCGCCTCCCAAGACTCCTGCTGAAGTTGAGCCTCTCTGCTGGCATCCTCCTTCTTCTTCGACTTCTCCTCTCTGCGAAGCATCATATCCTTACCCTTGCTCTTCATACTTTCAAAGCCCTCCTTGGCCTCCGCAATAATGTTCTTGTTCGAAGGGCGAGGGCCCTGGTAGACGATGCCGGCGTTCTCGGCCTGGGCGACGGGGTCGTAGACAGCGGGGGGAATGGCAGGGAGACGCAGGAGCTTGCGACCCCAGGGGTTGGCGACGATAGTGTTCTGGAGAGCACCGAAGAAGGCGGCGGAGCAGAAGTACCACTGGACGGCAGCAGGGAGCCAGCAGGTAAACATGGCAGAGACGGGACCAGCGATGCAGGCCATCAGCTTGGCGGTTCTCCGCTGATCGTGAGGCATGAAGCGAGCGTTGGCCTAAAGGCGTTAGTAAGGTTTTGAAAAAGATAATCTGATAGCATTGTTGTGCAATAGACTTACAGTCATGGCAGAGATCATCATGGCGGGACCCAACAGAGGCAAGATATACAGAGGGTCAGGTACAGACAGATCCTGGAACCAGAGAACACCGCCAGTCTCCAAGCTAGGCACTGGGATATCGGTCATGGCAGAGAGAACACGGAAGAACCCAATACTGATAGGGATTTGAAGCATACCCCAGGCCATGTTGAACTTGTTGATACCGTTGGCCTTCTCAATGGCAAGATAGGTCTGGCGTGCCATCATAGCCTCCTCTCTTGTGTGGGGGTCGTTGTGAACGCCGCTACGAGCCATGAGCTCACGGAAGTCACGCATAGCCTTTTCATAGTCGAGGTTGGTCTTGCGCAGGATCTGCATGCGAGTAGAGGTCTCGTGAGAGATCAAGAGAGGCTTAAACAGCAAAGCACGCACAGCGAACTGCGCCAAGAAAATGGATCCCCACCACGGAAGACCACTATAGACGTGAATGTGCTCTAGCACCCACAAGGCACTCTGAGATGCACCGATACCAAAGTCCAAACCGAGCTGGCCGAGATACCCGATGGTCTCAGGCATCGCCATGATGTTCTCCAGAGTTAGCGAGCTAGCAGCATCACTAGCATCACTAGCAGCCGCAGAAAGAGTCTCGACTTGCGGAGCGACGGCCTCAGGAACAGTCTCGGGAATGGTGGGCGTAGCAGGAGACTTAACGACAGGCCCAGAGGTAGAGACAGGGGCTTCGGTTGCAGCGGGGGGTTCCACCGGCTTGCTGCGATCCCAGAAGCGCCATGATAGGCTACGAGATCCGGCGACGGCGGCACCGGTGGCGAAGATGGGGGTCATCGGGAAAGCGGTGCGGGAGGTGGCGTGGACGGCGTTGTGAGGGTGGAGGACAGTGCTATAAGAACGGAGAGATTGAGAGCAGATGGTGCGAGTGGAGGCCTAGAAGAATTAGAGTCAGAATGGTGCAAAGCAAGATATTTTGAGGCTCATGGTTCATATGTGGAGGAAAACGTACAGCCCGGGCGGACGCCATCGATTGGACCACACCTCTTCTGGGAAGCATGGTTACTGGATTATGATATGAGCGTAACGTCAAATAGCAAAAATGGCGCAGACCAAACAAGACCCAGTTGATAAAACCAGAAACACAGGTTAGGCAGGATCACTTACTATGACATAACATGGGACAATATCAAAGTGGACACAGGTGCTCCGCCGCTAAGTGGCGATGTCGTTGATTAAAGTGGTAAATTTTTGGCGGGACGTTGTGCGGTTAAATTGCGGCTAAATACCAACATATTAATTCTTGCACCACACACCTTCTGCAGTCAACTCTGATATCAAGATGAAGACTAGGCTCAGGAAATCTCCAATCCTATTTAGAAAGATGTTGATTTTATAGTCACAGCTTTGATTCCGACAGCGAAAGCAGAATTTGATGAAGAGCCGGGGTGGCAGACCCGGTCCTGTACGTCATGTTGCAAAATCACATGTGGCCCAAGTATGAAGAAAATGGCAAAAAATAAACATGTAGACAAATGGTATCCCAGATAAGCGAAAACAACAAACATTGGCCATGTCGACCTTAACCCTTCGCCAATGTCATAAAAATCAACGATGCAAGATTCCTGGGCACTGATGAGCAACCCTTATCACCTCTACCTCTCACGAAGTTTAAAAGCTCAACACCAACTCAATCCCGGCACTGCCAGCAGACCAACCTCTTCTTTCAAAATTTAGTCATCAACATGGCTTTAGTCAAGAGGAAAGAAAGCCTTGCGCCTCGAAGGCTCATTGAAGTCCACGTGCTGTGCCCTCCGTCTTGAAATGGGGAAAACCTGTCGATTGAAAGCCGTTAGATACGAACAGCAAGAGCAGGCCCGATGACGAAAGACGAGAAATACCTTGGTACCACCCCAACCCAGACGGAAGGCGGCCTCATGAGCAAAGAGCTCACCAAAACCTAACATCATGCCGTTAATAAAAGGCAGCAAAAGGTTGATGGCAGCTCCTCGGATCAGCATCCAGGCCGTAGGCGGCTTGTAGACAACCAAAGGTGGCGACTCAGTCTGGCCGAATTCTCCTTCGGGGGTGTCGGCATAGAGGTCATCATCGGAGTGCATGGTGATACCGGAATTCGACAGCTGGGAATCGGCCATGGTGCAAGCGGAAAGACCTTTGTCGGACACTGAAAAATGAGATAAAGGAGTGAACAATGAAAGATATACACCAAATGTGAAATGAGACTATGAGTTCAATGCTAAATGCCTTAACTGCCAGACATGACTTCTCTGATCCCATGGCATGTGATTGAGCTTCAGTCTTATGGTGAAGCTGGGCCCCACCAAAGCTCTGGTTTAGCCGAAAATCTGCCGCAACAGTGCTCAAATATCCAATCAACCACACGAAAATACAAGAGTCATTTAGAGAAGGAAGTTGGTTGTTGTGGGGTTGTTTTCAGGCTTTCAGGAGGCGCATCCCAGTAATTGGTGAATTCCTTGCAGAAACCAGCCATCTGTCAGGGCCACCAGCTACCATTTCCGGACAGCATCAGTTGCGAATTGATAATTCACAAAGTACTTATCATTATTTGCTTATTTTCCTTTTGCCTTGCTTTTGTTCCTGATTGCACTGTCAAAGCTTCATCTTTCCACCATTGTGACGGGCAGGCGAACTGATAATTTCTAATCAGAAGGCATTGGCGACCAATTGCAATAGAAATCAGCCATCTCTCGACGTTGATATTGCGAATGCGCCATCGAATCATCGCCTTCACATGACTGGGTCTTCTATCTCAAGACTTACCTCTTGACCAACGACTCCCGAACTACCTTCATCGTGTCATCTCCTATATCCTTTCGCCCAAGTCGAAGTAGTTGAATACCATCAATTCTACCATTTCTCTATTCATAGACCAGCAACAAATGGCCACACAAGCTTCTGCACTCCCGATGGGAAACCCCGCAGCCGATTCCCGCAATGATATAATGAAAAAACCGAAGAAGAAGAAGGTTTTACTTATGGGGAAAAGTGGTTCTGGCAAGTCGTCTATGCGCAGTATCATCTTCAGCAACTACGTAGCTCGTGATACTCGTCGTCTGTAAGTTGGATCTTTCTACGGCAGGCATTACCAGATAACTAATATGATATGTTCTTATAGTGGCGCAACAATTGACATTGAGCTGTCTCATGTTAAGTTTCTGGGAAACCTTACACTGAACCTGTGGGACTGTGGTGGACAAGAAGCTTTTATGGAAAACTACTTGTCTCAACAGAAAGTCCATGTTTTCTCCAATGTCGGTGTTCTGATTTACGTTTTTGACATCGAATCTCGGGATACAGATCGTGATCTTGCGACTTACATCGAAATCATTGCTGTTCTGATGCAGTACTCACCATCCGCTCGAATCTATATCTTGGTACACAAGATGGATCTTGTAGTACCTAGCCAACGTGAAAAACTCTACAATGAGCGAGTACATCAGGTGCGGCAGCGCACCCTCGAGTTTGCGCAAACCTATGCCAATGGATCTGAAGTCAACGAGAACGGAGGATCCTTTGACATTCAAGACTTCGCAACCTCTATTTGGGACCAGTCCCTGTATAAAGCTTGGGCCAGTATCATCCACGATCTCGTTCCGAACCTTGGTGTGATCGAGCGGAACCTTGCTGATCTGGGTACTGCTATAGAGGCCGAGGAGCTTCTTTTGTTCGAAAGGACATCTTTCTTAGCGGTGTCATCTTGGACGGCTCCCACGACCAATAATCCTACCGAGGATCGTTTAGAACGCATGTCAAACATCATGAAGCAGTTCAAGCAGGCCATCAGTCGATTCACCGGTACGCCTAGAAACTCGGAACAGTTTGTTTTGATGGAACTCAAGATTGGTCTTGAATTCAACCTCTTCATCTTGAAGTTCACAACCAACACCTATCTCATGGTTGTTCTGCCCCCTGGCGAAGCTCGTTTCAACGCAGCCATGATGAACTGTCGTATCGCCATAAGCCACTTCCGTTTCTTGGATGGCCCTACGCAGAGTCAAGTTACACAGGGTGAGAATGTTGCGGCCACATCCTAGCGGGATCATCGTTCATCAAATCCTAGACGGAAGAAGTGTGCAACATGCTCGGATAAGAAAAGCCCCAAGGCGAGACCCATTAGTCCCGGCAACGAGTGTACCCCCAAGGATCCGAGTTTGCCTGGGCACGCCACATGCAACACGGTTCAGGATCATTACGATTCGGATGATTGTGGCCTCGTTCATTTTGAATATGGGTCACTAAATCGATCATTCGTCTCTGATTTGGACTCAAAATCTCTTGTTTCAGCCAGAGCTCCAATGGATCACGAAGTTTTGAACAAAGAATCCTCTGAAATACATACTATCATCAACGAAACACCAGTTGATCAAGCTCCCCAACACGAAAGTCCTATGAAACTACCATCCGCACTGACCGAATTCTTCCGTCTGAGAATGTCTGGCAGCTTAAATTACGATGGTGCTAATGACTTAAGTTCTGACGGTCCAGCAACGGAATATTCATTCAAAACTGCCATAGAGAACATGTCGGATGGTTATGGGGAAGGCCACAGTTTACCTCGCGGCATGAAGGTTAGTAGTCTGACTAATGGCATCAAAGCACACAGAAGGATTGGCCAATTGTCGGCATTGAAATCTCAGGCGAAATCTCGTGAGTTGTCAAGGTCACAATCCATAGCCACCCAAAGGTTTGAGTCATGCGAGAATCGATCCATTTGGCCCATCCAACCTCATAATTCCATCGTTGCTTCTGGAACCTCCACACAAGGGAGATCTATCACTTTTTCAGACTCATACCAAGGTTCACAACATCTTTTCGACAATGACGGACCGAGTGATACCGAACCCACATCCAGGGCTATTGAAATCTGGCCTGTCAATGAGATAGAACTCAGATTCCCCCGTCCAGACGGTTGTAATCCTCAAGTTGAATATGAAGCTTCTGGAGCTACCTGGAACACTGTAATTCATGACGCCGGCGTCCAGAGCGAGCCACTTGTCTCTGACGGAAATCAATCATATGGAACGGATAATGAAGAGTCTCAAGAATCTACATCACGAAGCGTGGCTTCTGATGACTCCGATGGCGATGGGGCTGATGGCCCGCAATATATTTTGGGTTACGACCTGATGTATTCGCCGACATCCCAGCCTGTATGGCCAGTCCAGTTTGACAGTGACGATATATGATCGACTGTATTGAGGGTCGGATATTACCACAAAACAAAAGACTCTTTTTTAAATCCACATAATAATATTACACGTAATATAACTAAATGTCGCATTATGACCATCTTTTCTATATGATGTCAACATGTGATATATCAGTACCATCCTTATTAGGGACGTGAAGTTTATTATTAGTGTCTAAAATAATGTGATCCCGTGCAATGCAATTATCAAAACTCGAAAAAAGAAATCGGAGGCATCATGAACTATAAAACCCATCTTACAGCCACTTCACCACAGCCACGCCACCCTTCTTGAATTCAGCCAAATCACCCAACTTCGCACTCTTGTCTTCATGATTCTTGTTGGGGAACGTTGTCGCAATCACGTGTGGTCTGCTAGCAAGTGAGCTGTCGGAGGCTGCGGCGAAGTTGTAGATGTCACCGACAGTCTGGGTGAGGTTGAACCTGGCATTCAGACGAGCACCAGATGACATCTGGACGCGAATGGCTACTGAGGGCTCATCGGGGTTGTAATTGGTAGTTGGTGTAGGTGCAGAGGGCGCCGCAGAAGTAGGCGCGGGAGTGGGAGTTGCAGTGGAAGTAGAGGTACTGGCGACTCCGGGAACTGGGGCACCCAAACGATGGCCCTGGCCGGAGAAGGCTTCCTTGGGCTTGGGCAATTGTTTCCAGTCCTCTTGGTGGGGAATCACTGTGACGTTGACTTGTTGGCCATTGCGGATATTCAGCAGGTTGAGGGGAGCATGGCCACCGTGGATCATGCGCAGACTTTCTTGATTAGCAGGGTTAGAGAAAGGGTGGAGAGGGCCAGCGCCCACACTGAAACCATCATTCCAAAGGTGAATTTCACGGTTGGCAATTTCCATTTCTTCTTCGGGTTCTCTCTGTGCGGGGTATGCGTTGCGAGTATCTAGTGCGGAGGCATGATTGATTATTTCGCTTTCAATACCATCACCATCCAGGGTGCGAGCTGGTCCGGTAAAGCGGTTGGTTGGACGGGCTGTGGCCTCTTCGCGAATTCTGGTTCCTTCACTATGACGTCACAAATTTTGTTAGAAAAACATCACTTATGGAGCTATTGTCGAGATAACACTTACGCCCGAGCCTTATTCCAGATACCCCTTAGTAACTCATTAGTTTCGTCCTTCTCACTGGGACGATTGGGGTCCTGCACAGCTAAGCCAGACTTCTCGCCACCAGCGAAGAGATTGCGCCGTTCGCGACGAGCATCTTCTTCATCCGAATCGTCATCTCTGTCCTGACCAGCAAGTGACGAGAAAGTCGCCAAGCCAGTACGACGACCAGATTTTGCGGGTTGGGTGGCCTTTCTAGCTGGAGCACTACTCGATTGGAATTCAGACTGAGGGACAGGCCGGCCGTCGAGAGTACGCGGGCCGGTATAATCTTCGGGAACAGAATGAGTAGGCGCTGAAGATTCAGCAGCCAAGTCATCGGCGAAGTAGAGGCTAGCAGCAGTGTCGATGTCCCAGTTGTGGGCTTCTAAGAAACTGGTGGCCTATGTTTGCGATCGCATGTCAGCTTAAAGCATAACGAATACAAGCGTATTGGCGGGGTAAAATGACTATCACGTCATACCTCAGGAGCATTGAGACCAGTTGTTTCCATGAAACGGGTAAGTTTGTTCTGTTTGACGTCATCCATTTTGACAATTTTTTGCAATCTGGAGATATTTCTCGGAATTTGAATGATGTAACTGGTACACCTTAATTCGCAATGGGCTGGAGCTCCAAATGTATATCCTCCGCATAAAGGAATAAGTGGGATAAGTGGGTATTACAGGCATCAAAGCTGATGTGGAGTTCGTGGAGGGGCAGCTGGGAACACGTTATCACATGATGCTTCCCTTTGCGACAAGAATGAAAGTTAGAGCCTGGGCTGTCTTCTCAGTTCCAAATGTTTCTTTAAGTCACCCAGGAAGGATGCTAATCCCTGGAAACCTTAGGTTTGACTCATTTTTTTTTCTGTATCACGTGATCGTGGACATCAACAGTGGTCCTGCTAACTTGACTTCCCCATTGACTGTTCAAGGTGATCTAAACATATATTTTTTAGTGTAGTTGATCTCAATAGCATGTAACGCCATTGCATTAAATAAGAAGCAGCTGTAAGAAGACAGACTATGTTCTGAATCACACTAAACTGACTACCAGTACACTGTTTTCTGCTTCACATTTTTGAATTACTCGATTCGGATGCAAGCAGTGGTTTTGCCCTCTAAAGCTTACTAGTGGGAGATGTTGACAACCGCCGCTAAATGAAAGCATGGGGCAGCAACCCTCGTTCGAGCTAGAAGGCCTAGGCCTAAAAAGGAAGACCCCCCAGTGGTACAAAACTGAATTTTTGCCACTAACACAACAACGGTTGTGTAAGTCGAATATGCAGATGGTGATGACCAGGCTGGATAGTCAGTCAAAACTACATCTATTTTTTTTCTAGTCCATGTAAAACCAGATGGATTGAACATGTGTCTGGTGTATTCATTCGGTTTTAGTATTGACATTATGAATATAGTTGCAGTGTTTGCCTGTAGGGATGTGGTTTGATAGCACATGGCAATAAAGTGTGGTTGATTTCTAGAAAATATCCACATTAAGTTTTCTTAAATGTGTAAGGCGTTATGAGACAATCTTGTTTCTTGCCCCCCTCCTCATGAAGCCGTGCGCGCGCCGGCGACGCACTGAGTTCGACTACCAAGGTCAATGTGTTTTTTACCATGGTCTCGCGTGAGTCACCTAAGTACCTAGAGATCTCTTTCATGATTTGTCGCACGGCTAGCCAATCCCTGCCACTTGAAAGTTCCTAACCCCTATTGACCAATCAAAATTCTTCATTCCTGTCGCCAGTGGTCTTTGATAAGGCCAGATATTCCGCGCTCCCGAACCCGATAAATACCAGGTCGCGCCGTTTAGCTAAATTCCACTGACGTGAACGCGCTTTTTCTCAAACTTTCATTTTTATTTTTCGACCTTTTGCGCCGCAGACAAACGCTAGAAGTACCTACACACCAAAATCGTGTGGGGAGATACATTGGTCAATTAGCTGTCGCAACCTGAATTCTTTGTGTTTAGCTATCGGCTCTTCGACGACGACGATTTTTATCAATCACTCATCATCTACAGAATTGAGTGCCCTCATTGAAAGCCATTTACTTGGTTTTTACCCTATTACGACATCCGCCGGTGATCAATCCCCGTTGTCGCATTACCGTCTACTTTGCGCATCGCAATACATTCGTGCATCTCTATCCCACAAGTTGGCTTTTTTTTCTCCTGTTTTTTTTACTTGCACCCGTCAAACCAAAATCTCCGTGCAACACAACTACAACAAACAATCCCTTGGTCGCTCATTTATCTTGAAGGGTTTGCTTTCGCTCTTGTGCTGCCATCTGAACATTGTCCCATCCATCACGTTCCGTAAATCTAAAGCGTCACTGCGAATTTCCATCAACGGCCTAGGATTGGGTCGCATTATAATTCGTCCTTTTAAGTCTTGAGATACACCAAGTTTTTCTGCATCTCGAGTCACAACATGTCGTCACCAGCACATGACTCGGAGCTGTCACCCAAATCGCCCAAGGCAGTACCTATCGATAATGAGGCTAAACCAGAAAGCAAAGGGTATGTAACCACTGATCACCCAACCATCCTCCTAATGACTTTTGCGTCACCATCGTTTTCCTGCAATATCTCTGAACTAACATGCGACAGTCATTCTGAGAAGCCAGAGTCTGAGAAGCCGGAAGAACCTGCTGCCAACGGCGTCAACAAAAACGACAAGCCTGCCACCGATGAAGACGAGCCAGACTATAAGGAAAGTTTAGTAACTAAAGACAAGCCCAGGAAAGATGCCAATGAGACGAACAAGTCGGCCATTGAGGAACAAGAGACTGTACCGAAAAAAGATTCCGATAACAGAGACCCCAAGGAATCTAAGAAACCTTATAGCGACAACGAAATAGCAGATACAACTATGGCCGATGTTTCAATGACCGACGCGCCTGCGCTGAATAAAGTTTCTAGAGAACGCGATGATGATAATGAGAATGAGCCCTTGGCAAAACGCACCAAGCTTGATAGTACCGAGGATAATACTGCCACGACCCCGGCTGCCCCTATCGCCTCTGCTCCCACCACCGCTACCACCGCTGAAAACACTGCTACTGCTAATGGAACTTGTTTAAATGGTTTGGATAGTCTACCCCATTGGAACGATGAAGAACTAGCAAAGCAGGAGATCACCCCATTCCAGGCCAGAGAATACCGCCGAGTCATCGCTGGTATCAAAAAGACCAAGGGCGGCGCTCATTTTAAAGATTCTGTTATTCGGCTGTGGCCCACTTTGACTGAGGCCTATCTAGAGCGTGTTGCTACGCCTATGGATCTGGGAACCTTGGAGCGGACACTCCGTGATGAACCTTATTCTACCATGGGTGAATTCAAGGAAGCTGTTGCTTTGATCTATCTCAACACTAAGGCGTTCAATGGCGAACTCCATGACATCACTCTCGCTGGTTTGGGTGTCGTGGATGCAGTGTGGAGAAGATGTCTCGCCATCTCCTCATCGGAGCCTTCTCGTCCCAAACTCCCTGTGAAGCAACAGCCGTCAAGACACCACGAGCAACGCCAGTCAACTACCCAGCCTTCCACCGCTGCTTCGCAGTCCTCCCCTGCTCCTGCTGGCAACAAGACGAAGTCCTCTACTCCTGCCGCCCGTCACGGTGCCAGCCCCGCCACGAACAAATCAAGCGCATCAGACGTTTATGTTGTACCAGCCAACGGCGGTGCCTCCGGTCGTAAGGCTTCTACACTTACGGAGAGCGATCGCCCCAAGCGCACTATCCATCCTCCTAAGAGCAAGGATATCGACTATGGCAAAGGTGGGAAGAAGAAGTCGGTTAAACCGGAGCTCGAATTCTGTGAAGAGGTGCTAGCTGAGATACGCCACAGTCGTCACTACGACATCAATGCTGCGTTCTTGGATCCTGTTGATCCTGTAGCTCTTGATATTCCAAACTACTTCCAGGTCATTAAGAAACCTATGGACCTTAGCACCATTGGTAACAAGCTCCAGAACGGCGATTACTCTAACACCAAGCAGTTCTTGGGGGATGTAGACCTTATGTTCCGTAACTGTTACACCTTCAACTCACCTGGTACCCCTGTAAACATGCAAGGCAAAGCTCTTGAAAAGTTATTCCGGGAGCAATGGGCCAAGAAAGACGAATGGCTAGCTCGTCATGCTGCGTCCAAGGCTTCGGCTGCTGCTGTTAATGTCAGTGATGATGAAATGTATGATGATGAAGCCCCTCGTGCTCGGGATTCCAACCTCGACGTCGAGATCCAAGCCTATGAGGAGAAGCTTAAGCAGGAAACTCAAAAGCTTCTTGACCTCTATCTTGAAAATTCCCCGAACAAGGCTATGATTGATCTGCAAAAAACGATGTTGAATGTTATTCAGGAAACAGTGCTTGAATCAAAGCGGAAGCGTGGCGACGTCAAGCCTGACTCGCGTTCTAAGTCCAAGTCCAAGGCTGCCCGGGCCCCCAAGTCCTCGGGTACTCCTGCCAAGAAGTCTGGAGCTGGTCGCAAGTCTATGGGTGGAACCAATGCTCCGAAGAAGCGGCAGCGTACCTTCCCCGAGTCCGATAAGGCCTTGATTGCCTCGGCCATTAATGAATTGTCTGGTGCTGCGATCGAAAACGCCATCGACATTATTAAGCGGGACACTAACCAAACTGTAAGCATTCGTCTTTTTCCCTCTGATCACTATGTGTCACTAACACTTTTTTTGTAGGAAAACAATAATGGTGAGCTCGAGTTGGATATTGACCAATTGAGTAACGAGGCTTTGCAGAAGCTCTGGGATCTTTGTAAGAGAAATCTTCTGGGCTTTGGTCACCCCGAGACTCACGAAGCGTCTCCTGATGAAACTCCTGTGCAAAATTATGGTAATGGTGCCGCTGCCAAGCAACCAAAGCCCAAGAAGAACAAGCCCATGAGTGCTCGTGAGCAGGAGGCCCGGATAGCTCACCTCACTCAAGTCAGAGAACAGTTCCGCGGTGGCAACCCCACTGGGGCTTCTCCTGAACCCGTGTCCGAGGGTGCCATGGACTCCGAGGATGAGTCTGACTCAGAAGAAGAGTAGGCGGCCTTGGGTTGTCGGTATTGAGTTAGCAATCTGAATATCAGGAATGAACAAATCAGACTTGTCATCAAAAAGCGGAATGCTTGCACTGAAGCTATATCATCCTATGCGATGATGTCTGTGTGAGTGGTTCTGCTACTTTCCCTGTTTGTCTTGTTTGTGTATTCGAGTTAAGGCATGTACCAATTTCTTGGTTTGTGTCGCGACCTCCTTCATTTTGCTTTTAATGTTTTTGTTTCGGGTTCCTATTTCTTTGTATTTGTTGGGTCTATTGGGTCGGATGGTCGGTCAGGAAATAGGGTTTCGGTTGTTGATATTCTGGAAGTCGGATTGTTATTATTCTTGGGGTTCATTTTTGTGTTTATTCCCTTTTAAGTCTTTTTTGGGAGATGCTTGGTTTCTGTTGATTAACATGCGGTTGGATATTTTTTTCAGCTTAGTCGATTAGTTGGCGGTAGAGATAACGAAAGGGCGGATGTTGCGGTTGTGATTCTTGGTAAAAGGGACCGGATTAGATGCGATCTGTCGGTTTGGCCTGATGTGCGGTTTTTACATGAGTCAATAAATAAACATATTTCCATACCTTGTACGTTTTCTACCAAATTCTCTCGTGATTGGATTTGAATGACTCTTGATTAATTTCAGCGTGCTGGATGGGTTCGAGTCATTAGTTAACCCTAATAGTTGACCTGAACTTGTGTGATAAATTATATTATTGCACCATCCGAACTAATGTCATGTAGCGCATAAAGATGGGCTCGAAATATTGGGTTGTCAATGAGGAATGTTGATGAATCGTGTTCATGAACTCAAGAAATAACTATTGTAGTCTGCCACATATAATGGAACTGCTGTCATGATGCTTCTTTTCCCAGTACTCAAAGCAAGCCACAATAATTCTAATGCAGTAAGACTCTCACCAAAGCAGCCAATGCTGACACTAGGATCCATCTGCATATCAAGATAAATTATTTTATTTTTTAATATATATATATATATATCCATCTCAAAAAAGCCCGGAGCGCGCGTCTTACGCCCGGCTGTCTCACGGCGATATTGACAAATATAGTAAAATATAGTAAGATGGGAAAGACAGCATTCTTGAAGGATACTGGATTTGCTGTGACAAGTGGGTGAGATTGGGGTATTTGGGATTCTTCGTGGTGGGTTTCATTTTTTCTGGCTTGATGGTGAATTACTATACAGAGATTTAAGAAAAAAACGTTATGTGTTCGAAGTTTTTATTGGTGTCACAGGTGATGATTGTGTGGTCCCTGAAAGCTGGGGAAAGAAAGGTGGTCGGATCCAGAGAACCGGGAATCTTTGTCGTTACAGGAAAAAAAAAAGTGTATATAATTAATTATTTATAGAGATATGACAAAATCTGTCACATGAGAGATTCTGTAGGGAAAATACACTGGCCAATGCACCGGCAGCTCACTTTTCTGTGATGGGTTATTGCCTGCCATGGTTGCATTTGGTGGATTTAGATCCTTTGGAAGGTGCTCGACATTATCAGTTGCCAATTATTTGTGTACATACATCGCGTGGCGAGTTGTTATGGTCTGCACTCAAGACGGCTAATCGTCCGTATATGAAAGTGGTCAACTATGTGATACATATCGTTAGTCTCCCTTGTCCCTGGGAGAGACTCAACCAGTAGCCCGTAATAGAACCCTTACTGATTGGGTTGATATACGACATTGAAGCCCATGGCTATCGATACCCAACCACCGCTAGAGCAAAAAATAAGATAGGATGATCATTTGCAACACCGCTAGTATGGTTACGGGGTCGAAGAAATGACTTGTAGGAAGACAGCACTAAATCAGCCGGGGACAACTGTCCCGGACTTTTGACACCGATCCCGAGGATTTTCTTTCGATGAGGTCACGAAGGGTGGAAGTCTGACCTTCCATATATCCACTGTACCCCGTCAGAGTACAATTATTTGCGAAAATCTCTTTTGCTAATGTTGACTTTTTGTTATCTTTTGTCAATGTAATTATCTTTGCCTTATATCGAAACTACGCGTGAACTTTCATACAGGATAATCACATAATCACCACGTTTTTACTCATCTTTCATTTCTCAATAACTGTCACGAATTTCCGTGTACGACATCAACCAAGCTCAAACGTTGCTTCAAGCTTCTCTATCTAGATACCTACCTGTACACAGCGCAAAGGCATACAACTACTAATCTGGTCAATCTCCTTTTTCCCCCCTCCCATCAGGTAACCTGCCTAAATCATCAAGCTGGCTACTCGCACGCGGTCCTCTCCCTCCTCTTCTCCGGCCCATAAGGCGCAGGAATCCTCCCAGCGTATACCGTCCCCACTCCGAGAAAACATCATCATGGAAATCCATGACGACAGTTCCCACCAAATCACTCCGGTAAGATTTTGAAACTTTTTGATCTTGTAGGACTGGATATTGGCGCTCAGGTGTCGCCTTGGAGTCGTGGATGCATGGTAAAATACATGGGCAACCGGTAGTTGTTGAGTGTGGTAGTGGCAGCAGAAATATGATTTTGGTTCTGGTGTGATTGATGTCCGACGGAGGCGATCAGTGCTCCATCCACCGGACCTCCCAAGATGATGTCAAGAGTTACAAACTTTATCTCATAAAGGGTGCTTTATGGAGTGCCTTTGTGATGAACATTGGATGTGATGTATGATATGGATATAGATATACTGACGCTGAGATTTTTGTATTAGCGGAGATCTGAGGATGAGTTTGACCATGACTCGGCGTTTGAGGATGGATCAACAATAGGAAGGTATATCACTGAAACGCACTTCCGGCCCTTGAACCGCCCTGACACTCTATAGCATCTCTACCGGGACTACCAGCTTAGCAGACAATGCCCGGACATACAGACGATTACATGGACGTCGATATCAGGAGAGCTTAACTACGACGTATTGGTTAGTCTTGTCCTTCATCTCAAGTCTGAGTGTCTAATGAAGTTGACATTTTGTAGGGGTCCGATCGATGAACAACAACTCGAGGGTCTGGAGATGACGTGAGTTGAAACCACACGGAAATTATGGGCTGAACTTAAGACTAACTTGGGCGCAGACATCATTGGATGACCTTATTATATGACAACAAGCTATATCTCTCACCGCTCGATAATCCCCAAAATGCTTTAGACATCGGAACGGCCACCGGCACCTGGGCCATGTAAGTACCCACCTACCATATCTCTCCTTCAAGTTCCAATCTCATACCCCACAGCGACTTTGCTGACGAGAACCCGCAATGCATGGTGATCGGCACCGACATATCCGCCATCCAACCCTCCTGGGTCCCTCCCAACGTCCGCTTCCACATCGAGGACTCCCAACTCGACTGGCTCTATGAGCCAGACCATTTCGACTTCATTCATATGCGCCATATGACCGGGTGCATCGATAACTGGCGGAAACTCTACCAACAAGCGTTCACCCACTTGGCCCCCGGTAGCTGGCTTGAACATGTTGAGTACGATATTCAAATGCGGAGTAATCAAGGCGAGCTTCCAGATGACCACATATTTAAGAGATGGTACGGGAACTTTGTAAGGGCCGGGAGGATAACGGGGCAAAGTTTTGAGGAGCTGGTGTTGAATAAGGGGATGCCAAATCTCATGCAAGAATGCGGCTTTGAAGAAATCACACATCGTACCTGGAAGGTCCCAATCGGCGCCTGGGCTAGCGACCGCCGTATGAGAGAATTAGGGCTGTATACCCTCGACTTTTTGGACAACTCATTAGAAGGGTTTGCAATATTATTATTTAAAGAAGTGTTGGGGATTAGCGATGAAGAATTCAAGCAGTTGACGGCGGAGATAAGGGCAGCATGGGCCAATCCTGAGACACAAGCATGCTTTATCTTGTAAGTTTTGAGACTATAAATGAGAAGCAGAATTGGAGCTGTTGCTAACTGAGCGGATTTAGACATACGGCTTATGCTCGGAAGCCACGGTGATGAATCCAGGCCATGGCCATCGGATGTCATTGCCGGGTACTGGTTGGCGAATAGGACTCATAATGCCGCTATGAATTGCCAATGACTTTACTGAGTTAGGAACGAGATCTCTGAGGCTTTTTTTTTTCATGAGCATAGTTAGCATTGCAATTGATCTAAGGTTTCTCGGTATCGACATGTGCAGATGCAGCGTGAAGGAGACTCGAGGATCGAGTGGCACGCAAATATGCATATGCCCAGCCTCAACTTTAAAGATGGGAACGTCGGATATTTGTGTATCTATGAGAAACTTGATTGCTCTTTATGTCCTTACCGTCTAACTTACTACAAGCGAATCCAACCTCGACTCCTTTCTTCGCGTCTATTTAAAGTATACTCCGGAATTCCACACCTCGGTCCCATGACCCTATTTTTACCACAATACCACCAAGCTCACTCCATCACCATAATCTGCCATATCGATACGTGACATCATCAATACATCCAATCAAATAAAAGACTAACTCTCTCAATGCATAGCCATCCTCTACGAGGCCATAGCCTTCTCATCAATATAAAGTTTCGGTGATTGTACTACTATCCAATATGCATGCCGAGCCGGGCGTCTATGGATCCGGGCGTTTGGGGCTAAGTGGCGTTTATATAAAGAGAATCAAAGGACAGACTATGCAACCAATATGCGACCAATCTGTACGAGTTGTTGGTTCATGTTTCAGATGATTGGACCTACAGAGTGTCACGTGATGAGGACACAGTTTGGTACCCCCAATGTTTTCTATTGGGCATTCTTTCCCTAAAAGAAAGCTTGGTTTAAATTCGATGTCTGGATAATGTCGGATTTCGCAACTCTTAAGACATGCGGCTGTATACAATTATTTACAACCCAGATCTAAATCATTTGTGTGTACTGATACTTTGTAGATTTATACTTTCTCAATATCTATATTTTGAATTACTCAATGCAACTATCCACAAGCCCACCATTCATCAATATAACCCTATCGGACGTTTCCCCAGGCCCACCCACGCACTGCTTCTAAATTCAACGAAGCAAGAAAACTATAGATGGCATCAATCGGCGGCTGAACCAGGATGGCATCTTGTTACTCTACAGGGAACGCGTGTAAGATATGCAGAGGAATCCAGTAAAGTGGAGGGTAAAGGGACTACAGTTCAATTGTGTCTATAGGATGATGCATGTGTAATATTTTCTTTACAAGAAGATACAATCTGCATTGTCATTTTATAGAGCCATGATATCTGGTAATTAATACAAAACTCTAAATGGTCCAATCACTCATGAAACTCTCAAAGGCCGGATGTCGTTGTCCTGCAGGAACCTCTCGATCGCCACGCCAAGACTTGAGTGAGAGAAGAAAAGACCTCGATCAGCGGGGACAAAGTGACATTGGGCACACAGACTATGTATAAAGAAGCCTCAAAAAGGCTTAAAGTGGGCCGAAGAGTAAAAATATTTGGAGCTCAACTGGCAAAACTTGGATGTGAAGGTGGCGACTCGACGGTGGCGAAAAGATGGGCGAAATTCTTTTTTTGGAAACACTGGAAGTGTTGGAAGATGTTTTAGAGTCTACACAAATTAGAGTTAAAATGACAGCGGAATGTCTGGGAAGGTTTATATGGTATCTTTTTTCTTTTCATTTCGTATTGTTGTGACATGCAGGTGATTATACCATTATTTGTCACAATCAGACACAAAATTTGCAAATTCTCAAAAACTCTCCGCATTTTTCCCACACTTGCTTATTTTTGTAAGATATCGTGTGCATCCACAAAATCCAAAAAATGATCGACATGGTTCACAAAACTAATAACTGCTTGCCAATCCTATATATATCCTCCCCTCGCTATCCGCCACCCGGGCCAAAAATACCTCACCAAGTCTTTCTAGAAAGACTGAATGTCTCACTAGATAGAACTAGATAAGCCTTTATACTTCCAGGGATACAGTTGGAATGGCTATGTAGATGTTAAGTGCTTTTGTTGGCATTATGGATGATATGCTTCGATGTACATGTTTAGATATATACACGGATGTGTACTATGAGCAGAAGGGATAAGCGACGGATTGGGAATTTGACAGCCAAGATTGGATCTGCGGTCCGTACATGCCGCTCAAGCCGGGTTCAATATTGAGAAAAAAGTTGCGTGAGGTGAGTTGCTCTAGACTCGCAAGCACAAGACCAGTGATAATCAGTTCATTGTATATATTACGTATATATACCACATCTACTTACATTTACCGGTTCATGTTTGATAGCATATCAAAGAGAAGCTTTTCCCAAGATGACACAAAACAAACTTCTCACTATCACCAACACATCTTTAGATCACTCTTGGTCTCAGTAACCGACCTAAATTGATTGGCGAATAAACATCTTGATTACCAACCTTTACAACCCATCAATTCCATCACTTCCTCCCCGTCCTACCCCCTATAAGCATGCGCGTCCCTCTAGGTTCATCTCCTCCCCTAAAACGTCCATCATGATCCTCCAACCCGTGAATGTCTTTTACTCACAATATTCCCCGTCACTTGCAATCTGTAACAAGCCCGCCGCCAGTATATAGAAAAAAAATAGTTACGCAACTTCTCTTGCTGCGCCTGTAGTTACAGGGGATGATCAGACGTAAAAAAAAAAGATTAATTGTAAATGTTTGAGAATAAGCCAAGAATAGCTAGTGCTTTTGCAGGTATATAACAAAGATGATTTCAGAAGACATATCTGTAGAGGCCGTGTGTTGACTGAAGCGCCAGTTAACCTACAGAAGTCCTGTAGGTTCAGATCGAGTCCTGGCTGTGTTGGTTCGTGGCTTTGCCCGATGGCTCGTTGCGAGGAGCTGACAGTTCTCTATTACAGCACAGGCGTCGTCTCTAAAAGCAGCAATATATCCCCAGTAAATATTTGCTCATTGGGGGGAAACTAGGGGTGTGACTATTTATTTATTGTAAGCCAGTGGACTCGGATGAGATTCTTGGGATGGGTTAGAAGGGTGGGATGTATACACAATTGGAGGCAGATCCCTCCGCGCTGATCTGGGATTGAGATTAACTTGGACCGGTAATGGCAATGGCGAAACACAGCCTGGCCAATGATGACGAAAGCATTGTTCTTTGATGGAACGAGGCTTATGACTTGTTTGTGTGTAGATAGAGGACAGGAAAAATAAGGTTGTTAGTTAAGAAGTTCACATAGCCCGCTGAGAAGAATATATATTTAAGAAGATGATGTTATGCTGCTCTTTCCAATCGTGCATCTTCCTTCCTTTTCCCCGCCCTTCCATTCTCCATTCCGGCCATCCTATTTGCATTCCACAACTACCTATTTGCACCGGTCGTTATCTCATGTGCCATATACGCTCGAGAGATTCAAATTGAGCACCTGCAGAATACACATACACATACTTGCGCGCTACGCCTGACTTTAACCCCCCTCCCTGCCCAAACAGTTGAGCTTCGGTCCTATCAACGACCTTGTCGACCTCTACACAGACGACACGCACGCTCTATCCTATTTGGGAATTTTCTTACAAGCAAACGGGGTATGCTCTGCGCCTCTGTGCCTGCCCGACTTACAAGTTCCTGATAAAGAGGAAAATTTACAGACGTTCTTACTCCATCTGTTCCGTGCGACAACACAGAAGCAATTCGGCACATAACCATACATATCCGGCCGGACTGTCAATCTCGCGGAAATATTTGAACTCTTTTGTTCGCCGCTTCGCTTTGTTTTCATTGTTCTCTTTCTATTTCGTTTTGTGTTTTTATTTTTATTTTTACTTTCATTTCTTATATACCTTTTTCTTAACGGCTTACGACTAGAATTCTGCAGTTGATATCCATTGACGACTATCGCATATCTCTACCAGTCAAAGGGAAAACTACAACGATTCGACTCGAAAAAGCACACCTTCGGCGCATCTCTACTACACACCTGTTTCGACTTGTTTGCTTACCTGTGGATGGTATCACCTGATCATCAACTTAAGTGATTTTATATCCACTTTGTGTGTTCTTGGAACACCTTTCCCTTTCCTTTTTCTTTTTGTATTTTTACACCACACAATGGTTGAGGAAAAATCCCAAACGCTATTTGGTAAGATGGCCGCTGCGGCTATAGTCTTATCTTGTAGAGTGACCCGCGGTGGGCCCCGGATCATCATCAGCTTGGTTGTTATGATGATGGTCATCACAGCTTATCTGACCGGCTTCTCATCATCACGAGATTCCTTCTCTTCTTTCACACAACCCTTGTATAACAAGTGGCAATCAATGGGCACTGAGACCAATACGACTAGTGGTGGGCTGAGAATGGTGGTCTTTGGTACTCCGGATGTTGCTAGTGTTAGCGGCATTAGTCCTAGCCAGAACGACAAGTCTTGGACCGAGAAGCTCTGCGAAGAGGTAAGGGCTTAAGACAACTAGTCAGAAGCTTAACCGCAACATGTACTGACCTCAGTTTCATTTACAGATCAAATGCTCCGAGTACATTTCCTACGTTCCCTATGTCAACACTACCGACTTTGGAGGTGTTGATGCCGCCCTGACCTCCAACACCCTCTGGCAAAACGCCCTTGACCATGTTACTGGCCCTAAGTTCAATTCCAAGGTTGGCGGCTTCGATTACACCTGGGTTGAGGACCAATATCCGACTCCCGAGCACCCTGACCTTCTCGACCAGGTCACCTCCTTCATCTCCACTGCTCAGCCCTCAACTCTGCCAAAGGAAACTCTCTGGGTCTTCAACTTTGGCACCTGGGACATCTGGTATCTTGCTGCTCTCCCCCGCGAGGCCGCTGTGCACTACATTGATTCTCTGGTGATCCGCATCTTCTCCCAGATCGAGTTCCTTTACCAAGAATCCCTCAACGAACGCTCGATTGCCTACTCTGCTTTTTGGCACTATTCTTCCCCCGACCTCCTTGCCAAAGCGCGCAAAGCAGACGGCAAAATCAAGCCCGGCGACCTTGAAACTTTCCGCGTCCTCATCCCCAAGCTTCTTGACATCTCCATCACTCCCGGCTGGCACGACGCCCGCCCTATTCCGCCCTCGCCCCACTCCAAGGTCGAACAGGAGCGCAATGCCCTTTTCCTGACTGACAGATGGAACGAGATGGTCGGCCGCCACGTTACGCAATGGACTAACCAATTCAACCCTTCGACCGAAGATGAGTACGAAAAGTATCTTGACAGTGCTTCCGACGTCGAGCCCAAGGGTCCTTACATCCAGGCGTCCACACAGAAGACAGCCAAGAACAGCAAAGGACACAAGAGGGCCACTGAGGAGGAAATCTCACCCGAAGTCTCCCGTATCCTCACTGACCTCGATGCACGCGATGCCGTCCAGCTTGCCCGCCAGGCGGAGGGCCCCGCAGGTGTTGGCGCATCTGCCAAGATCCAGAAGCGCTGGAAGCACACCACGTACACGACCGCTGACGGCAACCCGCTTGTGACCTCGTTCCCTCGTCGGGCCGCTGCCCAGTTTGACGAACAGCTGTTCATTTCGGAGGCGATTATTGAGCAGCAGTTCCGCAAGGCGAACATCTCGGATCACATTGGCCGTGGGGATCGTCCAGATTCGGATTTGGCTGTATATGATGAGGCTTGGAAGCCGTGTGTTGTTGATGAGATGAATGTGGATAGCCTCAAGGTGTGCACGAATCCGGAGGACCATTTGTTTGAGAGCCTGTTCTTTGTGGGCCAACGGGCGAGAGATGTGATTGCGAATCGCGCGAGGCAGACGGCGTATGACCAGTTGTTGCTGTCGAAGCCGAGCTCGTTTACGCACACGAATGAGGAGAACATTGTGGATCATGGGAATGAGAAGGTGAAGAAGCCTCAGAGTGAGTCACAGAGTGGGAATTTGGAGGCCAAGAAGAAGGTTGAGGCGAGCCCTGTGGCAACTATTTGATTTGATTTTTTTTTTGATTTTCTATGTTTTTTTATTATGATTTCCTTTGTTTTTGGGCTGGAGTTTGGGATGGCATTTTGGACATGATCTTTTTTTTTGCGATTTGGGTAGACATTACGTTATCAGAGATGGTGAGCATCATCATTCAGCGGTTCACAATATACGAACGTCATTTGCAATATTCACGCTGGTTTTTTTGTATTTTGTGTGACCGAATATTGTGTATAGGATCAGAACGAATGAAGGTGGTGGCAATGCGTTTTGTGTATGCTGTGGGACGTTACGTGGCGGATTTCGAAGATCGGATGGAAAGAGACAAGATAGGAGCGGGTGTTTCGAGAGTTTTATTATTAGGTAGATTTAACTGAAGGAGTAAATATTAGAAGTTAACGAGGAAAGAATTTGGCAATATGTTACAATGGGAAAATGATGTGCGGGACGGCAGGAGGAGGATCTGCGGAGAGTTGCACTGAGGTGTGTTTTGATGAGGTCATGATGGTGGGCACGCGGGGGATGGAGTAAAAAGGATGATGAGACGTAATATATGACAGTATGCCGAATATATCTCTGTGATTTTATTCTTAGAAGGGGAGAGACTAGAATATGAAGTATATGTTTAATGGGGTTTAATGCTGTCGACACTACTTATAAGCCGTTTTAAGTATCCAGCTTTATCATCACTATTAAAACGTCCTCGGAAGTTCGAATCAATGTGAATTGTGCCATTAATGTTATTGTTGCAGAACCTTTGCGTTTTTTATTGTCTTTTTTTTGTCATCCCACAGATCTAACTTTATTTCTAGCCTAACTATCCAGTAATATTTTCACTAATTTGTATAGCTAAGCATTAAGAAGTCCCTCGGTGACATGGGTCAAACAATCCATTCTTTCCAGCTGAGTATGCATTTATACACAACGTATAGACTGCCGAATAGAGCTTGTGATTTGCGAAATTAGGCGTGCGTGGATGGTTGATCTTGATGGGCTGAGGGGAGAATATGAGCGGGGAAATTTAGTATTGACTCGTGGGGATACGGAGAGACCTTGTTTCCTTTGCATACTTTTCGAGAACCAAAGAGCTAAAAATCATAGATACCTAATGTTGATCATCGTTTGAGATAAATAAGAGAGAAAACATCTATACCGTGAATTAGAAGTCATCAATCATCACCGCCAAAAATTTATCCGATTTACCCCGTGCCTTCCCATTGTCCCACGGTATCACTCCCCGCCTTCCAAATGGCCCCGATGGTTCACAGCGCATGAACGGGTAGGTGTCTGATACAAGGCCTTGGCAATCCGGGAAAGACGCAATGTAAAAGGAAGGAAGTCTCATTATCTCGTGACAGAAAAAATACAAGATGGCGGGGGCAGAAGGACAGGAAGGGGAAGGGGGCTACTCAGCAGTCAGGAAGGAGTACGGAGAGGAAAGAACTGGCATGGGATGTTTCCAGGTGTCGATCATGGAGGGGCGAGTACAAAAATTCGAGTGTTTCCGGTGGTGTTGAACTAGGTAATTTTTAAAATATTTTCGTGTATTTCATTGAATCGTCATTTAATCTTTTGAATTTCCTTTATTTGTACATGAATATTCAATCGGTCATCATTTTGACTTGCATCTCTATCCACTTATACTGAACCTTTCTTAAACGGAGATGTAACCAAATCACAGACTAACCACCACAACGATCCCGACAATGCCAAAAGTCAACCACAAGTCCAAAATTCGGGATCCCTCCCCGGCCACCCAGGCCACCGCTCTCCAAAAGGAAACCCGCACCGCCAAAAATTTTACCAAAGTCGGCCTCGAGCTCCAAACGCACCCAGCCTTGCACAAGTCCATAACCTCAGCCGTTTCCTCGCGGATTCTTAGCGGCTCGAGCAAACTGTTGTCATTCCTGGGACCGTATAATCCCCTTGTTTTCGGCATGCGGTCCTGCGATGTCGTTTGGGTGCTAGATTCTATTGCGTATCCGGCAGCGGGGAATTCGGAGTAGGGGAAGGAGAATTCTCCGGTAGGGCCAGGGAACTATAGAGCGGAGGTGCAGGTGACGGTTCTGGAAAATTGCAAAAAAGATGACGTCGCAGCTGCCTTGTTCAAGGCGTTTTCAGGTGCAATTTTGGACGCGGTGTTGAAGACAGGTACACAGGAGGAGAAGAATCGGATTGTAGAGAGAGTGGCACCGTTTATGGCGGATTTGAGGACGGGGAGGGTAGTGGAGGTGACGGTGGCGGTGGACAAGGGGAAAAAGAAGGAGATGAAGCGGAAGTTGAATCCAACGGATATATCCATGGAGTTTCGAGGACGATACTTGACTTCAAGGGCTTGGACCAGAAGAAGAGATATTCGGTGGAAGTAGTGGTACTGAAGAAGGTTGAGGGCATTTTGGGGGCCGAGGTGTTTATGGCTGATGCGGAGGGGTGGATGATTATCTCGGGTAAGTCATATCCAAGAAGACTGTCATAATTATAGATTTAACTAGGGCCCGACAGATATTGATGATACCATCAAAATCACTGGCACAACAGATCCCATTGTCATTCTGAAGGAGACTCTAGCTAACGAGGCCCGAGTTGTCCCCGGAATGCCTGAACTATACAAGCACATCCAGCAAACCCTCCCTCAAGATTCTGTATGGTGTTACATTACGGCATCTCCGAATCTCCTCTACCCTTTTCTCCGCAGATTCAGAACTACGCACTACCCCGACGGTCCCATTCTGCTCCGGGACATTGACGACCAATCCATCAACAGTATTATTGATCTTTTGACCACGACAAATTTGGCATACAAGCGCGAGTGCATTGATAGACTGCAAAATTGGCAGCCGAAAAGAAAGGTCTTGATGGTGGGTGATTCGACACAGGCGGACCCGGAGGTTTACGGAGAGATGGCGAGGAGCTTCCAGGAGTGGGCAGGAGGGATTATGATTCGCAAAGTGCTGGATATGAAGGGAAGCGAGGCAGAGAAGAAAAATGCGGAGAGGAGATTCGATGTGGCGTTCAAGGGGGTGCCGAGAGAGAAGTGATGTGTTTTTGAGAAGGCTGAGGAGGCGAGAGAGTTCTTTGATGGATTGCGGAAGTGAAGTTTGGTAGGCACTATATGAGTCAATGATTATATACGAGGTTATTTCTAGTCAAAGGTTAAAGAACTCGATGATTCTCTTGAGAACCACTTCGGGTTTCTCTAAGTGAACCGAGTGATTTACCCCCGGGACAATGAACAGTTCTGCATCCGAGATTCTGACCACCAGTTCTCTTAAGTTTTCCACACACAATAGTTAGCCAAATTCCCGTTTCCGCTCGTCTGGTTTCTCTCACTTACTAACTGGGCATATCCAATCCCTCCCGCCCAAAATCACCAACATTCTCGCCATGATTTTCCCAAGCTCGTCGTCCACATTGTAAAACTCGGAATATAACGGCATTATGGCGATGTGAACCAGGCGGAATTCCTCGTTGGAGGAATAGGCTCCAATGACTTTTTTCCGGAGCATTGATTCAGAGAGTGGTGGGCCAAGGTGGAGGCAGAAAGCGAGGGTTTCGATGGCGCTTTGCTCGTCTGTTTGGTATTAGATTTTGTCACTTTTTTGAAAATAAAGAAAGAACAAAACTCACAATAATGCAAGACGGCGGTCCCCAAAGAATCAGCGCCGAGACCTTATCGGCATATTTAATTGCATACCCCACCGCCAGAAACCCCTCACAAATCACAATTTTGTCTTCGTTACCCGCAAACTTCCAGCGCACCCCCTCAATGTTGTCAATCAGTTGGTCAAAGGTGGACGGCGGGGTTCGTGAGCTGAGGCTGTGGCCGCCGTGGAGGGTTATGAGGAAAGTATGGTGATGGGGGCCGGAGAGGGTGTGGACGAAGGTGGCGAGGATTAAGGTGGCGAATAAGGGGTTAGGGGAGGGGAGAGGTGAAGACATTGGAGAAGTTGGGGTTTGTGTATCCGGGGTCGGCAGTGGAGGATGGTGTCTAGGGTTATATATGCTAGTTAGGGTTGAAACCGCCGTCGGATGTGTAGATTTCGGGGGCAGGTTAAGAATTGGAGAGGTGAATGTCGGGTGTTGACAAGGTATGTAGACGATGACAAAGGTATGAATGTGTGCATATACCATGGTGCCACTGCCGTGTATTAGAGTCTGGAATTGAGGTCCGTGTTTGCATTTGCAAGTTGGGGTTGCTTCCAGGACAGTTCATCACGAGAAGTGGCTGTTGCTGACAAGCGGACGAGAGAGCAACATCTCTGATCTCTTGCTTTGCATATGTTGTGGTTGGTGGCTGGTGGTTGGTGGTATTATTTAGAAGCTCTTTGTGTTGTCAAGCGGATGGTGGTTGGGGCGATCGCGGGTTGTTTGGTTATTTTTGTGTGGCCTCGTATATGTGGGGATGGGGGATACGGAGTTTGTTTTCGTTGTTCTTAATCTCTTTATTTTTACTTTGGGGTGATTATCGTTTTGTGGTAGTACAAATAAGAGGCATTTGTATAACGGCATGATGGGTGCTTTGCTGTATGCTAGTATATATGTAGTCATATAGAGGCGTGAGCCTGACCTCAGCTACCCGTCTTGTTGCTATTCCGAGTTTGTGTGTATTCACATGGCCATTTCTTCTGCCCACTGCATCCCGCCCCACGCCACGTACACCCAAGTATGTACATATGCACATATGCACATATGTACAATGTCGACACGTCCCGCCGACCCACGCGGTCACTAATAGCGGCCGCCAACTTTGCCTTTTTCTCTTTTCTTTTTTTTCCCCAAAAAGGACAAACGATTCTCGGTTGCCCGTTAAGTCGCCACCAAGGCTTAACTGACGAAAAATACAAGAATGCAGTGTGTAGGCGCTCTGCAGTGATATGCATGACATTGGAATCACATCACAGTCGAACGGAGAATATTGATGTGATGAATACTCTGACAGCAGGTTTATAAATATTACCATGGTCACTTGTGTTGTGTTGAAGAATGGTGGGGCCTCTTGGAATTCCAGGGGTTAAATAGTTTGTCCAGGGGTACTGGGGATTAGGGTTAAAATGCCACGATGTTGATCAGCGCAGCATCTGATGCCGCTCCAGGTCAAGCAAGACAGTATCAATTCCGCCTCCGCCGTCTGCTGTCCCCTTGGCCGGATACAACATTTATCAGTTATATCCAGTCCATCCTCAACCTTTGCTATTTTTATTTAATCTACGAATTTACTTGAGCTTCTCGTTTTCCCTTGTCGTGCAGCAAGCATACTGCACAGAACAAAAGAAGGCAAAGGCCGGATCCTGCTTCATCCTGCTCTGCCGGCAAAAGGAACGAAGTATTCTGCAGGGCGAGAAGGCAAGGCAAATACTCAGAGAGAGTTAGTGGCAAGTGTGCATACGGACAGTGTGTAGAGAGGGGATTAGAGTTTTCTTTCTTTTTCCTTGTGGTTTCTGTTTTCTTGTATTGTGATGCCTCGCTTCCTCTTCGCCTCGGCGAGACACAGCTGTCTATTTGTCCATCTGGTTCATTCCCCCCCCTTACCGTGGCACAGTGACTCGCCATGGTAGCCTTGATGAAGTGTACAAGACAAACCTGAGCCACTGGACCCTCCACTCTGCCGTGGAATATTTTTTTTTTGCCCTTTCTTTGGAAGAGAGCACAGGGTAACTAACACAGCAGGATGAATCAAATCTTGTCGGAAAAAATGACGACGGACAAGGCCAAACAAATTACAAAAAAATAATGAATTGAATGTAACTGCAACACAAATACACAGACTGGGAAAACGACATCAGGACACCATTATTAATGTCTTGGGCCCTAGGGGCGGGATTGGGTTGTAGCCTAGTGGAGCTGGAACTGGGACTGCATATTTAATAGGCCACTCCTAGAAGAAGAAAAAAAAGAGACGGGAGAATTGGTTTCTGTATGCATCGCCATCAGCGTCAGCATGGAAGATTATATGGAGTGACAGGCTTACGTAGTCCAAGTTGTAGCAACTTCCCAACTTTCCAGCCTTCGCTCTTGCTTTTTTTTCCGACTTCTTCCCTTCACTATCTCCCCCTCGGCGTTGGTGTCGTCGTTCGCTTTCCAACTGCCCTCATCCTGGATTCTCTTTACCCTTTTTTGCCTCTTCGTCCTCTTTTATCCGCCTTGAGAAACAACATGATGAATCCTTTATGTTTTTGAGTTGTAATGATTGCTGGAAAGGGAAGGTTCCGGATCGGGAAATAGCGATTGGGGTGACGACATGGGTGAGCGGGATAAGAGACAAAAAGAAAATGTTGAATATAGTCAAGTTGTGTTGTTGTTTTGTATGTGTGAATTTGATAGAGTGATAATATCAAAAACAAATAACAAGAAAAGACAGATCCTCAAAAAAAATGTGTGCGTATAAACATTAAAAAAAAAAAAACTATCTGGGAGCTGTGGCCTCTGGTGCTCACCGACCCCATGCCGCAGGAATACATCGCACCACCGGATCTCTCGCCTGGCGGTGTTCTGGATTCTCGGGACGCGGTGACAAATGATGTCGGTAGGAAAGAAGAAGAGAAAAAAAAAAAAAGAATAATGTTACGTAATAGCGAGGGATTATATGTATGTATGTATAGGTATCAGGGACCAAAGGTGCTGGTGGGTGTGCGTTGGCCTTGCAATGAAGAGAATAAGTAGTTATATAGAAAGAAACCGTAGATTTTAAACTCGAGAAAACAAACAAAAAAAAAAACATCAAAATCCTCAATCCCAATGCAGAATGCCATAAATATAAATATCATAACCTCATAACACCATCATCACCACCAAACCTCTTAAGACCCTTTCCAATACCTTTCGATCTCCCCCAACGCCTCCTCCACACTTGCCATCTCCCGGCCATCCTCCAGCAACTCCGGCCGCACAACGACTTGACCTTCCCGCCGGCAGTACGGCCGTAGGTCCACGGCAGGCATCCACTGGTCAGGGGCCGTCGGGTGGCCGGAACGATCGTAGATGCGGGGCATCTCCGAAGGCGGGATGGAGGAGATCTGTGGCTCCTGGTAGTCGGTGGCCAAAATAAGAGAGTTGATGTTCGCCGTGACACCCTCTACCATATCTTCCGTCTCCGTTCCTGTCTCGACCTCCGCCTCCGCCTCCCCATCAGCCAACTTCTCCATCAGCACATCCCCCACATGCATCTCCTCTACCAACTGCCAAATCCTCCTCCGATTCACCAGCCCCCCCAACATCCCCCGTAACCCCCCGCCAAACGCCACCACGCTCGTCTGCCAAACATGCTCCGCCACCACCACGTCGCTCTCCGCCTCCATCTCAACCTCCACTTGCTCCCGCTCCGTCACCGTAAAGTCCCGCCATACCTGGTGCACCAGGGCCTCCCAGTCCCATTCGTAGGAACCACCTGGCGATAACGAGGAGGCGTCGACGGCGTTGATGGCGGCAGCATCGAGGAAGGGAAGGAAGGGGATGTGCGAGTTGAAAAATTCGCGCCAAAAGGATTGCGGAAGGGTGCGTGACGAGACAAGATTGGAGTCCCAAGTTAAGACAGTCATCCGGATAATGTGCGCGCGGACCTCCAGGCACAACCCAGCAAAGAGCTGGCGGAACTTGCGAGTTTCCTCGTCAACCGGGCGAACCTCGGTCGTCCGCAGATTACCCAACAAACACTCGGTGACCCCCCTTATATCATCCGGGTCGACAGCCTCGGCGAGAAACTCCTCGTCGCGCATCTCAGTGTGCGTCAGGTAGTGGTTGTTGGAGACGAGCGAGTAGTTGGGCGAGAGCGCGGGGACACAGGTGCGCCGGAGGCCCAGGGACTTGGCGACGTCGATGCGCCATTGCACGGCGGTGAGCAGGCCGCGGGTGTCATGGAGGTGGTGGTTGCGGCCTATGCGGAAGACTTGCTTGGCGATGTCTAGGCATTTGGTGTGTACTGGAAAGAACTTGTGGGGGAAATCGTTGATGTTGATATTGTTGTTGTTGTTGTTGTTGTTGTTGTTGCTCCTACCGGAGCTGGAGCCAGAGGAAGAAGACGAACAAAAAGAGGCATGGTGGGGCTCCGTAGCTTCAAAATAGTGGCCGACGAGCGAATGGGCGGGGTCCGCGTGCAGGGCGGTGGGATACACGGCGTTGTCGGAGAAGGCAGCGGCGTAGAAGGCGGAGTAGGCGTCATACTCGAGTTCTGGCGGGGCCTGGTTAATCTGGAAAACATTTTTGCATACGTGAGCCACGGACAATTCAAGGATGGGCCGCCGGTCTTTTAGCCTGAAGCTTGGACGGGCATCGCCGTTATCCGGAGAGTCCGCCTTCATGTTTGTCCGTTTTTTCTTCTTCTGCTGTTGATAGTCCTGTGCCTGGGCCCGCAGATAGTCATATTCGCTGTCCGGATCGCACAGTGTGGTGATCTGTGTGAGCCACTGATAGCGGGTCAGAAACTCGCCGGGATCATGCCGGCCGGCGATGAAGTCAGCGAGCTCAGAGGGGTGCAGGAGGGGGAGGCCGCAGATGGGGCAGTGGTGTTCAGTACAGCGGGATTGGAGGGTGGTGGTGTGGAATTTGATTTTGGGGCATTCAGAGCAGTTTGTGGGGGG
>JABFIG010000140.1:0-65233 GCA_017139545.1 Ambrosiella cleistominuta | reverse complement strand
GGTCCTTGATCTCCTGGGTGCTGGGGACACGGGGAGAGTGGATGTCGTAGACACCGGGGCCAATGTGGCGGGGATAGGTCTCATCGACGAAGACGCGGAGCAGCTTGGCATCCGACTTGGAGTTCTCGATCGATAAAACATCGGCATCTAGGGCAGTAATAGCGTGAAAGAAGTCCTGGAACTTAGAATAGCAGAAGTGAGAATGAATCTGAGTCGAGTCCTCGACACCGGTAGTGGCCAGGCGGAAAGCCTTGACAGTCCAGTCAAGGTAAGCCTCCCGCTCCTTGCCGGAGCGCAGGGGCAGACCCTCGCGCAGAGCAGGCTCATCAACCTGAATGACGTCAATGCCGGCCTTCTAAAGGTCAATGACCTCATCACGGAGAGCCAGAGCAAGCTTCTCAGTCTGGATGGACTGGTGGCCATCGTCCCGAGGGAAAGACCACCGCAGGCAGGTAACGGGACCAGTTAACATACCCTTCATGGGTTTGCTAGAGATAGAGTCTGCGTACTTGGGCTCTTTGACAGTTATAGGAGCAGGACGAGAGATGTCACCAACAATGATTGGAGGACAGACATAGCGAGAGCCGTAAGACTGAACCCAAGCGTGAGTAGTGAAGGTGTAACCCTTGAGTCTCTCACCAAAGTACTGTACCATGTCGTTACGCTCAGGCTCACCGTGGACAAAGACATCTAGGTCAAACTCCTCCTGGATCTTGAGGCAGTTGGCAATCTCAGCCTCAATGAACTTGTCATACTCAGCCTCGGTGATCTCGCCCTTGGTGAACTTGTTGTGCTGGACACAGATCTCCTTGGTCTGAGGGAAGGAACCAATGGTGGTGGTGGGGAAGAGAAGAAGCTTAAGCTTGGCCTGCTGCTGGGAGATACGAGTGGGGAACTCGGACTTGTGCTTGTAGTCATCGGGCTTGACAGCAGCCTGGCGAGCCTTGACGGCGGAGTCGTTAGTTAACTTGGAGGTGGCACGAGCCTGCATGGTCTTGGCATTAGCTTCGAGCTGCTCGCGGACAGGAACAGGACCGTCAGTGACAGCCTTGGCAATGGTAGCAACCTCAATAACCTTCTCGGAAACAAAAGAGAACCAGTCAGCAATTTCGGGGTCGAGCTTCTTCTCAGAGGCTAGAGTGTGAGGGGTGTGCAGAAGGGAGGAAGAAGTAGCGACAATAACGCGGTCCTTGCCAACCTTCTGGATGGCAGTCTCAGAAATCTCGATGGCCTTCTGGAAGTTCTTCTAGATGTTACGACAATCAACAACACCGACAGAGAGGATGGTAGAAGGGGAGAGGGCAGACAGGAAGGTGCCAAGCTGCTCAGGATTGCGGACAAGGTCAATGTGGAGACCGTAGACAGTCTTGGGGACAAGGTCCAGATTGTGAACAGTGTCACCGAAATAGGTAGTGAAGACTAGCTTGGGGATCTTGTCACCAAGAGCAGTGAACTTTTCGTAGGCGAGCTTGAAGGCAGTCTTGGTCTTGGAAGGAAGGTCAAAGACCAGGATGAGCTCATTAATCTGGACAGTCTCGGTACTGGCAGCCTTCAGCTGAATGAGTAGCTGTTCGTAGATGGGCAGAAGCTTGTCGAGAATGTCAATGGGGTTAACGGACTGGCTACGGTCAGCCTTACCAAGATGAAGGAAAGAGACGGGACCCAGGACGACGGGGCGGGTCTAGATGCCGGCCTCCTTGGCCTCCTTGTACTCGACGACAGTCTTGGGGGCGTCGGCCAGCTTAAAGGTCTGGTTGTCCTGAAGGGTAGGCTTGACATAGTGGTAGTTTGAGTCGAACCACTTGACCATCTCCAGAGCAGGAACATCGATACCATCCTTCTGGTGGCCACGGTCCATGGCGAAGTACTGGTCAACGGCATCGAAGTTGTTGACAGTGTAGCGCTCGGGAACGGCACCGAAGTCCTGGATGTGAGAGAGGACGTGATCGTACAGGGCAAAGTCATTGCTGGGAATAATGTCGACGCCGGCATTCTTTTGGATCTTCCAGTGAGCGAGACGCAAACGCTTGGCCTCAGCAAGGAGGTTAGCCTGAGATCTTTCCACCCCAGTCTATGAGCGTTAAAGTTAGTATGTGGGACAATGATAGATGGATGTGTCATGTGGTGGTGTAGACTTACAGGCCTCGGTGGCCTTCTTGAGATCTCTCAAGATACCGATACAGGGGAAACCGAGAACCGCAGACTGAACCATTTTGAAGGTAGTTTAGATTGGAGAAGGGTTTTCTTCGGATTGCTGAGCGGGGAGTTTGGCGTTGAGGGCAAAAAAATGTTAAAAAGTTTTTGTATTGTATATATGTATACTATCATACAGATTACAGATTTGTTAGATAACTTTTAATCATTTTTTATTTTTAAAACTCCTAGTTATCATGATGCTTGTACTGTGATAAGTATCTTATGGTAATGTTCTGCAATGGTGTTTGTGACTGAAAGACTTTATAAACATAACTCATGATATCCGTTAACTAAACTAAATAAAACAAACCCTAACCCCAAACAACATCCCCTCTACACTTCAAGCAATAACTTGCCTCCTCATCACCCCCAATCCTGACTCCAAACTCGGGTTACTCCTCCCATCCTCACACCCCAAGCTCCCGCTCGCAAGCGGCAACCCAGCGACTTGCGCCCGGGTATCCAGCTTCTCGTTAGTAGCTAGACCCTTGGTTTGCACAAAGGTGCTAGAGCGGACGTGGTCGGGGTCGCGACTAAAGAACTGGTCGATGATGGGATGGACCATGACAGTTTGCCCGGAGATTGTCAGGATGGAGTTGGTGGGGACGTTGATCCAGTTTTCTGAAATGTGCATATGTTAGTTTGGTAGTGATGGCATGATTAGAGATGATCTTACCTCGCTCAAAGGTCAAAGGCTCACTAGCGACAAGGACAATGTCTGCACCCTTGTCTTTGCGCTCCATGTGGTAGTTGACCCCCGCGTTCCCCTTAACCCCGGGCCCCCATGGCTTCTCCTCCCATTGGGTTCCCGACGAATAATACAAACTTGCAGCCTCATCCGTTGACGAACTAATGTATCTAGTGCAAATCGTACTGTGTCCATCCGTCACCGCAAAGTTCAACAAGCTCCGAGTATCAACATCTTCCCACTCGACAACTTCAGAAGGGACACTGTCGGTCAACTCGTTGATTTGCCGGATAGTCTCCAGCAACGCCTTGCGAAGCACCGTAGGGCCAAAGCCCGCCTCCGGCTCCGAAGACGGGTCATGCCCCATCTTATCCAGAGTGTCGAGAAATAGGGCAAATGCCCACTCGCTATCCGTGCCTCCCTGCACATTCAAATACCACTTATCTGCCAACCGCTCGCCGAGTCTGCGCTTAATGTACTTCCAGCCGCCGAGCCCCCCGTTGTGCATCCACATTAGACTGCCGTGGATGAACGGGTGGCAGTTTTCTTCGCTCAGGGAACCCTCGGTGGTGGCGCGGACATGGGCGAAGATGAGGTGGGAGGCGGTTTTCGAGGCTATGCGGGCGAGGTTGGTGCAGTTCCAGGCGGGAATGGTGGAGGTGAAGATGCAGGGGGCAGCACCGAGGCGGGGGTCGGTGTACCAGCCGATACCGAAGCCATCGGCATTGTTCTGGCCTCGGCGGGTATCCTAAAGAAAAAAAAAAGAAATATATGTTAGTGGCGGTTGCTAGGCGGTGGGGGGATGAAAGGAAACGTACTAGGCGGAGGCGGGAGTCATAGGATTGGCGAAGGATGGAGTGGGCGGGATCAAGGATGAGTTTCCGGAGAAGAATATCTTCGGAGCCTTTGTAAACCTGAATAAAAACAAAGAGAAGATGTTAATTTGATATGTCCATAGTTTCCGGCGCCATGCGCCCAAGACTTGGACATACAAGGAATCGGCACATAACGAATGAAATGATAAACAAATGGCGACTTCGGATGTATTTGCGATAAGGGTATCAAGGATTGAATGTCTTGCAGAAAAAAACAAAAAAGCGATTATGTTGATGATTTGTATATTGTATGTAAATTAAAAAAGGTTCAGGTATTGAATTGAGAGCACTAACCAAGTATTATGTAAATCAAGCACCCGCTCACGTGCGTCACTGCGAAGGAATAGCCTGAAATGACACAATTGTTTGTAGATATGGCCAAGGATTCCATGACTAAAGGTTCCACGAGCACACCATAGCACACCACCGAGTACGATTTGGGGGTATTTGCAACTGCCGATTGACTTTCACAATAGAGTTGCAATACACAGAATATACGGAAAAAGTCTATGGGAGTAATGGGGGCACACAGGATTCACCCATCCAGTGCGACGGTGTTCGAGGCCGGAGAAAAGGTAAAATATGTTACAGCTGGCATCAGCTGCGCGGAATAATCACATATAGAAAAGGATAGAAAAGTAATGCTCAATACACCAAGGCAAGATGGCCGAGCGGTCTAAGGCGCTGTGTTCAGGTTTCTACCAGGGAGCTTTCGCAGTGGAGCAATCCGCGCGAGTTCGAATCTCGTTCTTGTCAACATTCCTTTTTGCCGTGCCACATATATGTGGCTGACGCCACGTTAATAACCATGATGCTCAAAGTCCGTAAAGCATTTCATGGATAGATGATGATTTTTATTGTGATTTATTTTTTAAATCCTTTCAAGTTGTGAACCCAAGTCTCGTAATAAGTTAAGCGTTATGACGTTGTATGTATTCATCTAACTATATGATGTAATATATATGCTGAATCTGGGACATTCATGTAAACTTCGGCAGCCCTCAAGTCTCGCTTCGCCAGACAATTTCTCACGTTCCATTCCCTATCTGTCACCGCACTGATGTCGTATCTTTGACTAACTTAGGAATGAAATTCGGTGATAGGAGAAGTCCCACATATCCCGTCCCGTATCGATATCTCCGGAGAAAATCTTATCAGATGTGGGGGGTTCGGAGATAGTGAAAAGGAGGTTTGACGTACAAGATAGCAAAAATGTAAATTTTTGAGGGTTCGGAATTGGGATTTTGAATATAAGTCAGATGGGAATGCGAAGAAGGGTTAGTGGGTTTTGATGTTGGTGGTTGCAAGATCCAGGTCGGTTGGTTATTCATCTGCCAAAGAAAAAAAGGCGATTTTCAACCTGTTTGAAAAGAAGCTAAGATGGCAGACCTGGCCGTTGATTCACTTGTAATAATCCTTTTCGTTTCTATTCATGATTTCGGAGATGCTACTGGGCGTTGGACCGTCATTCATTCGGACCAATTAGTCCAGTAATATCAAAAATAGAAATTCAAGTGAGTATCAACATGCTATGTTAGGCATGCCATCTCCAGTGATAATAGCAAAAGCAATAAAAAAGCATGATTACATATATACCACTTAGATGGATAAAATTTTACCCATGTCACCTGCACTGTCCCATCCATTCAAACAACCACCACACCGCCTCACTTTCGCAACAGCACAGAACCTCTAAGAAGTTCAAGAAACCAAACAGGATGTGGAAACTTGCTAGTTCCGCAAGCCTCGGGCACCATGAAACCATAATGAATAATGCGGCTCTGAGTGAATCGAATCCCTGTCTCCAAATCCCGGCAGACGTGCAGAAGGGTTTCGTTAGGGACCGCAAGAGCTATTTCAGCCCAGTAATAATCGGTAAAAAAATCACCCGACCTGGTGAAAACTATGGCTGCCAAATCGGAAGACGGAACCGCGGGCACCGATTATAGACGACAGGGGTGTGTTAACGCCGACTTTTACAGATAGATGGGTGGTGGATATTGCCATTTTAGGAGAAGGTTTCTAGAAGGGAAGGAGTTATTTCATGGGTATTTAGCAATATATAGTGGAGAAGGGAGGTAAAATGGTGACGATTTGAGAGAAGAGCGTTGTCTGTGCCGGGCCAGCTTGGCATGGCCGATGCCGAATGTTATCAGAGATGCAGAGGGAGGAGTTAGGTAGGACGTGCAGAGGTGGAGCGGGAGATCAGTATTAAGAAGGGGTAAGAAGTTTGAGAAGCAGATGCGTTGTGTTGGTGTAATGATGGGCTGGGGCACTTTGATGAGTCTAGAAAGGTTCACCGAAAATTTGAGATTCCGTATATAAGAAACTGCTCCGGCATTTTTTTTCTGTGAGGGAGCATCAAATACTTTGTCTCAACATCGTGGTTTTGAGCGCTCTTGTTTCTTGTTTCTGGTTCGTCCGTGACGGTCCTTCACCATCATTGTCAAAGTTGTCATAAAGGGAGACGCCAAAGAACTCTCACCAGACACCAAGTCAAACGCCGCTTTCCGTGTCTCACCGTTCATCCCTTCCCGCCAACATTACGCAACCTCCTTCCCATTGTCTCACCTTCTCTTATCTTCTCTCTCGCGACTTCCTAATCCATAAATAATCCATTCTTTTTTCTTCCTTATCCAATATCGCATCTGCGGCCCAGTCGTCACACAACCGTCATCCATGTCTGATCTCCCTGCCGCGGCCAAGTCGGTTTCCCGCCCCGATGTCCCCGAGGAAATCGAACTCGAGGCGTCGTCTATTGCGTCCCACTTGGCTTCGGAGCCCAAGAGGCACCTGGGTGTTTCCTTTACCGATTTGACCGTCAGAGGTGTCCCGGGTGGCGTCCGGATCCACGAGAATGTCCTGTCGCAGTTTCACCCTGTGAAGCCGCCGAAGCCTGCCAAGGAAGATGGCGCGCCGTCGCCAAATGCCGCAAAGGCTATTCTAAACAATCTTACTGGGGCCGTGAGACCGGGGGAGATGCTGCTGGTTCTTGGTCGGCCTGGCGCTGGTTGTACGAGTTTGCTCAATGTGCTTGCCAACAGGCGTCACGGATACTCAGCCATTGAGGGTTCTGTCCACTATGGCTCTGTTTCCGCCACGGAGCCTGAGGTGGCACAGTGGACTTCGCACATCATTATGAACACTGAGGATGAGCTGTTCTTCCCTAATTTAACGGTTGCGCAGACTATGGACTTTGTCCAACGAATGAAACTGCCCAATGCCGATCTGAAAGCACGGAACTCAGCCACCGAATTCCTTCTCCGAACTTTGGGTATCGCGCACACGGAAGGAACACATGTAGGTAATGAGTACTTCCGTGGTGTCTCCGGTGGTGAACGGAAGCGTGTGTCCATCGCCGAGGTCCTGGCCACCAACGGGTCCATCTTCTGCTGGGATAACTCGACTCGTGGCCTGGATGCCTCGTCAGCTCTTTCATTTCTCAAAGCCCTCCGTATCATGACGGACATCCTCGGCTTGACGACCATTGTCACTTTATATCAGCCAGGCAACGGCATTTATGAACTCTTCGACAACACCCTTGTCCTCGACCTTGGCCGGACTATTTACTATGGTCCCACAACCGAGGCCCGACCATACATGGAAGGTCTTGGTTTCATCTGCGCTCCTGGAGCTAACATTGCGGATTTCGTGACGGGTGTCGCAGTGCCCACAGAACGGCGCATCCGTTCTGGCTTTGAAAAGACGTTCCCACGCTCTGGGACAGAACTGGCCAAGGTTTACGCAGAATCCCCTCTTCGCACCCGCATGGAGCAATCTGCCCGCACCTTTGCCAATGATCCCAAGACCATCGCCGATACTGAGGCCTTCCGTAAGCACGTCGCCGCTGTCCGTGATCCTAAACTTAGCTCCAAATCTATCTTCACTGTGGGTTTTGTCCAACAAGTCGTTGCTCTCATTCGTCGCGAGTATCAACTGCTTGCCGGCGATAAACAGTCCTTCCTCATGAAACACGGGTCCACTCTTGTACAAGCTCTCGTCTCTGGTTCCGTCTTCTACAACGCGCCGGCTGATTCGCGGGGTCTCTTTGTCAAGAGTGGTGCCCTCTTCTGGTCGGCACTGTACCACTGCCTGGTCGGCATGTCGGAGACTCTCGCAACCTTCTCAGGCCGTGCCATTCTTGCCAAGCACAAGGAATTTGCTTTTTACCACCCTGCGGCTTTTTGCCTGGCTCGGATTGCCGCAGATCTTCCGGTGCTCATCCTCCAGGTGACTGTCTTCAGCATCATTGTGTACTGGATGGCAGCGCTCAAGGCGACAGCGGCAGCGTACTTTACACATTGGTTTATTGTGTATTCGACGGCCTTCACCATGACAGCCTTTTTCAGATTTTGTGGTGCAGCGTTTCCAACTTTTAATGCTGCAAGTAAGGTGTCAGGCTTTTCTATTAGCATGGTTGCCACTTACGCTGGTTACATGATTCCGAAGCCCGGTAAGTTTATCCCCGATATAGAGTCGCTTTGATCCCACTTTTCTTTCTCCGAGTCCGATCCTTGCTAACTCCGTAATGTTAGATATGCACCCCTGGTTTGTCTGGATGTATTGGATCAACCCGATTTCATATGCTCTTGAAGCCCTGGCTGCCAATGAATTCCACGGCACTCACATTGAGTGTGTCGCCAATAGTTTGGTTCCTACTGGCCCCGGATACGAGGGGGTTGCGGGCTCTTGCACGGGTATCCGCGGAGCGGTCCCCGGTGCCTCGTCGCTGAGTGGCGACCAGTTTTTGCATGCTCGTTCCTGGTCCCACTCGCACGTGTGGCGTAATGTCGGAATTGTTTGGGCTTGGGGTGTCTTCTTTGTCTTCCTGACTATTATCTGCACCATGAACTGGGCCTCGCACATCGGCGGTGGCATCCACCTTATGCCCCGTGAGAAGATGCCTGTGGGACACAAGTTGTCTTCTGATTCTGAATCCCAGAAAAGCCAGGATGATACAATTGTTGAGACCGGGGTTTCCTCAGACACCGATATCGACGCTAACATTGTCCGCAACACCTCTGTCTTCACCTGGAAGAATCTTTCCTACACCGTACACACACCTGAGGGTCCCCGGAAGCTTCTTGATGACGTTTGTGGCTGGGTCAAGCCAGGAATGCTTTGTGCTTTGATGGGTACTTCTGGTGCCGGTAAGACTACCCTTATGGATGTCCTCGCCCAGCGCAAGACCGCCGGTATCATTACCGGTGAAGTTCTTGTCGACGGACGTCTGTTGCCTGTTTCGTTCCAAAGGTCTGCTGGCTACTGTGAACAGTTTGATGTCCACGAGCCCCTTGCCACTGTCCGCGAAGCTCTTGAATTCTCTGCTCTCCTGCGCCAGAGCCGTGACACTCCTGATTCCGAGAAGCTGGCGTATGTCGACATTGTCCTCGACCTTCTGGAACTCCGCGATCTAGAGCATCTTCTGATTGGTAACCCCGGTGCCGGTCTGTCGATTGAGCAGCGCAAGCGCGTCTCTATCGGAGTTGAACTTGTGGCCAAACCGTCCATTTTGATCTTCCTGGATGAACCGACTTCTGGTCTCGATGGTCAATCTGCTTTTAATACTCTTCGTTTTCTCCGCAAGCTCACCGCTGCTGGCCAGGCCGTTCTCTGCACCATTCACCAACCCTCGGCTCAACTCTTTGCTCAGTTTGACACTCTTCTCCTTCTCTGCCGTGGTGGCCGTACAGCCTATCTTGGTGATATTGGCCCGGAAGCGGAGACTCTGAAGGCTTACTTTGCCCGTCATGGTGCCGAGTGCCCTGAAGGTGCCAATCCTGCGGAGTTCATGATTGACGTTGTTTCTGGTGTTAGCGGTCATGGTCAGGATTGGCATCAGTTGTGGATGGAGTCACCAGAGCGTGTCGAAGCGATGAAGTACCTGGACAACCTTGTCTCCAACGCTGCCAGCAAACCACCTGGAACGGCCGATGATGGTCACGAGTTCGCTGCCCCGATGACTCAGCAGTTCAAGATTGTCACTCAGCGCATGAACGTCTCGATGTACCGGAACACAGAATACGTCATGAACAAGGTGATGTTGCACATTTTCTCTGGTCTTTTCAATGGTTTCACGTTCTGGAAGATTGGCCATTCGGCGAGTGATCTCCAGAATGTAGTGTTCGCAATTTTCAACTTCATCTTTGTGGCTCCCGGTGTTATTGCCCAGCTTCAACCGCTGTTTATCTCTCGGCGTGACATTTTTGAGGTGCGTGAAAAGAAGGCAAAGGTTTATCACTGGGCTCCCTTTGTTTCCGGCCTCATTGTTTCGGAGCTTCCGTACCTGATTATCTCTGGCTTCTTCTACTTTGTCACCTTCTATTGGACTGTTGGTTTCCCGTCCGACGCTGCCAAGGCCGGCGGTGTCTTCTTTGTCATGATCTTTTACGAGTTCCTGTACACGGGCATCGGCCAGTTCATTGCTGCGTACGCTCCGAACGTCGTTTTTGCGTCCCTGGTCAACCCATTAATGATTTCGATGCTAGTCTTCTTCTGCGGTGTCATGGTTCCCTATGCTCAGTTGCAGGACTTTTGGAGATACTGGATGTACTACCTCGACCCTTTCAACTACGTCACGGGAGCCATGTCCGTCTTTGCCCTTTCGGGCCGCCGCGTCACGTGCAAGGAGTCGGAGTTGGCCATTGTCCAGCCGACCAACGGAGCGACGTGCGGGGATTTCCTGGCGGTGTATCTGCAGGGGTACGGAGCCGGTGCGAATTTGTTGAACGCGAGCGATACGGCGGATTGCAAGGTGTGTCCGTATACTACGGGAGACGATTACTTGCGGAGGCTTAACTTGGTAGAGTTTAAGTATGGATGGAGAGACGCAGGAATTGTGGCGCTGTTTTCTGTTTCGAGTTATGCTTTGGTTTTTGTGCTTATGAAGCTGAGGACCAAAGCGACCAAGAAGGCGGAATCATAATAAGATGGACTAGACATTAAGTTGGGGCGGTGAGTTATTGGTGTGGTATGAGTGGTAGGTAATATAGATGGTGTCTAAAGGCTAGTATATGACTTACACACATATTTTTGGATACAGACGACAATTCTGGGCTAAGACAGCCGGATATGTCAGTAGTACATGCTCTCAATATCTTGATAACTTGTTCTTTGAATAATCGACAACCTCGTCCTTGTTTTTACATTTCATATTTTCTCTCGTATCAGATCAGTTGCCAAAGTTATCAGGTGTCTGGCTTGCATCTTACTATTATTCTACTTACTCCTTTTTTTCTGCTTTATTCCGACTTGCCCACCCCCTCGGAGTCCGGTCTACTCAATCTCCCCGCTTAGGGTTTATCTTACTTACATATGACTTGTTTGCCTCTAACCCTAATCCTTTATACACTTGCTAAAGATGTTATATATAAACTGTAGTATTAGTCTAGTCTAGTGGCCGTGTCAGGATTATCCGCGCCGGTAGGCCCCGTCTACATGGACAGGCAACACTTTAATCGTGGATAGTGGTTTCAGAGTGGGAAGATCATTTGGCGGATTCGTATTTATTTTATCTAGAGAAAGCGGAGTTCACTGTGATGATGGTGGAGATGGAAGAATTAGAGATTGGGCGATCTGGTTAGCATGGTGTCTGTGCGGGTTTCGGAACGGAATACGAAGTGTGGGTTTGTAGATCGCGGGAAGGGTTTATCATAGTCAGGGCGGGCTGTAATGGTGGGAGGAAGATGAGAGGGGAAGTCAGGAACAGATGGAGTTGGGATGGTAGGGATACGGTTGCAGTGGGTAATGACTTGATTAGATATCTGCTGTATATATATATTTACGAGGCCGAACTATATCAATATCACGAACTCCGTACGACACAACCACAAAAGCCTCTCAAATTCATGCATAACATCCTATCCCAAACCCGTAACCCCCCCAAAATAACCATATCCCAATCTCTTCCCAAACATTCCTTCACAATGCCTCACCTTCCCCCACCAATCGTCACCGCCGGTCCACCGAGAGTCCTTAACCCCAATCCACGCTATCTCAAAAAAATCTCAAAAAAAATCTGATACAGACGGTTAAAAAAAATCCGACCAATTCCATCATCATCACAGCCCTTTCCCACCCCCAAAACCAGCCAAGCCCTGCATTGACTTCTAATAACATCTACATTTCCCTTCCCCACACCCGCGATCTAATATCTAATCCCCATGATCTCGATCCCAAAATAACAAAGCATCGCCGATCCGGTCTCAGAAGATGCATGGAAGGACAATGGCAATAATAACAATAATAGACCAAAATACAAGACAAAAAAACAATTGAACGGGGCTCCTGACGGGGCCGAGTCCCCGATGTGATCAGTATTTCTCGTCGTGTCCCGACGACATATACATATATAAAGGGCCACACCCTCCGATGACATGTCAGATATCTCAAGGGCCCTCCCCGATCATTATCATCACCACTACCACTACCACCATCATTCTCACTTAATCGCTAGACACGGATTCCACATTCATTCTCTCCTACCCTTTCAAGACCGACTGTGTCATACTGTCATTACTTCTTTCACACTTACTCTTCTCTTCTCCACTGTCGTTACACCACTACAACTTGTACATTTGATCCAATTTAACTTGTTCATCCTCACCATGCGTACCACCGCCCTCGCCCTCGCCCTTTCCTCCTCCCTTGTTCTCGCCTCGCCCGTGACTCCTGGCCGCGGCAGTGGCAGTGGCAAGAAGCCTGGCCGTCCCTCTTCGGCAGTCTCATCCATTGCTACAGTTCTGTCCGTGCCCATTGTTTCGTCAGCTTCGGTCCCTGTCCCGACAGTTGCGTCGTCGAAGCCCATGTCGTCGGTGTCAACTCCAACCACCACCCCAACTGTCCCGGCCACCGTTACGACCCCCAGTGTCTCTTCGACCTCCAAGCCAGTGACTTCCTCAACTACTACCGTCCCCACTGTCCCTGTCTCTGGATCATCCTCTGCCGTCAGAGGTCTGTCCAACTCCACTACCACTACTTTTTCCAGTACTACGCCATCTGTCCTAACCACTTCCGCATCTCTCCCGATGAGCTCCTCCGTCTCTGCTCCCATGTCCTCTGATGTCAACCTGAACATCCCTCCCGCTAGAGACTTCACCGTGACGCCCTTTGCCAACAGTGCTCTCGCCTCTGTTAGGAAACTCAAAGCTCGTGTCACAACAAGCGTTGCCGCTTCATCTAAGCCTGCTTCATCCGCACCGGCTTCTTCTGCTCCCGCAACCACTGCCAATGCCATCTCCTCCGAAGGCGCCTCTTCCTGCGACGTCTTCGACCTCACAGCCGACACCTGGACCAAGCTCAACATTGACAAATTCCTTGTCGACTGGGTGTCTGCCAACGTGACCACCAAGCAGTCCAACAACGTGCAGGATCTCTCGGCCACCTTCGGAGCGCCCAACTTCTTCTGTGGTATTGACAACTTCTGCAACGCCGGACAGCCTTGTCTGCCGGTGCAGCCGCCGGCTTGGTATGCGCTTCTGGCGATACAGAACTGGAACTCGTACATGAACAATGTGAACACAGCCATCAACTTTGCCAGTTCCATCATGGCCCTGTATCTGCCCGGTCTCGTGCAGGATCTGTACCCGAAGCCGCAGGACGACATCACGCCCATGAAGGAGTTCTATAAGATGTTCTCCACTGTTCTCGGCATGGTTCCGTTCGTTGGCAACGTTCAGACTGCGGCTACCGCAGTGTCTAAAGGCATCAACTTCGTTGCCGACCAGCTAACCCCTCCGGACCCCGCCGACAAGTTCGCCACCTGGTCCGATGTCGCCGGACAGCTGTCGACTGTTGTCCAGGACTACCAAGGCACTGTCTCAACAAACTTCAAGAAGATGCTCGATGCGCCCGTCAACGGTACCGACAGTATCCTCTCAATTCTCAAGGGCGGCAATTTCATCGGGACATCTCAAAACTTCACGCAGAACGACCTCCAGACTGCCGTGATTGACTCTCTCAAGAAGTATTCGGCCGGTCTGGTCCTCCGCGCCCAGGGCATCCAGCTGTCCGTCGCTAACAACAACAACAACGATGGCGGCGGCTGCACCGGCAAGGACACCAAGATTGGCTTCTCGTCTCTGTGTGTTGACAACGGCCCCACCAACTGGACCATGTCTACCCTTACCGACAAGGAATTTTACCCTCAGGATGACCTAATGGAGACGCTGGTCAACAAGTATGGCTTCACTAGAGAAGAAGTCAACATTGATAGCTTGAAATGTGATCCTAACAAGGATTACTTCAACACCTCGCTGCCGCTGGATTCCAAGACGCCGTGTCTCTTCTATCTTTCAGCGCCGGGGATCAACGCGCCATCGACAACGAGCTCCAAGAGAGCCGCTTTGGATTTCGAGGAGTACGTCGATGCTCTTGTCTCGAGAACTTTGAAGGATCTCATATAAACGTTATGTTTCTGATGCTTGATGAATTTTTCTTTTCTCATTTTTAGTGAGTTAGTCTTCGTAGCGTTTGAATTTCTTAGTTTTTGTTTTTATTTTGTCGTTAATGATATAGTCACATTTTTTAGCATGTCCCCATAATTTTTTTATAATAAGTGCGTAAGTACTAGCTTTCTGTGAACCACTGAAAAAAGCAGATCTCGTGATACCTTCCCAAAATATTCGCCCCACTTCGCCAGTATCCGCATCCTACCGACTCCGGCTCCCAGCCCCGTAAACCCCCACACCACCATAGTTTTCACCACCATCCTCTCTGCGTAATGATAAATACACTGTGGATATCCCTACCATGTCAATCCCACCTTGATAAGCCCTCACCCTGTCCTCCATGCAGGAACCCTTACTTTGACGTGATACTTGAGTTTTACCGGGTGGGTTCAATGACGACTTAGAAAGGTAGATGACAAAAGTCCGTACGGATTAGGTGGATACGCGGGATATTATTGGATGCGGAAGATTACGGGGGGGGAGACTTGATGCGATATGCCACGCATAACGAAGGAAAAAGTTCCATGACAAAAAAAGAAAGGATCATGTCGTCGTAGGTTATCGTCTACAAACTGGGGATTGTGGATTCTATTCGATGGAACAGAATTTCCGAAAATTAGGCAAGGATCAAAGGATTTTTATTAACCTACCAATTATATAAATATTTTGTTTCTATTCTGCTCAACTTTATGTGATTGTTGCAATAGGATAGTCAGTTGATATTAGGGTTACTAATTTATGCTCTGTAACCTAATTCTATCCGACCCCCGGCATAGTCTATTTCTCCACACAAGGAGAATTACTCTTGTCAAAGACAATAGCAATAAATAGATCAATTACACAAATCATTTCGTCACGTCAACCGGAAAAATCATGATGCACAAAGCAAGGGCTTCTCTTCCCGCCCACCACAAACCTAAACTCAGTCTTACAAAAAAAACTAAAACTTCCATCCACAAACAAGTAAAAAAGAGCGGGTCCAATGAATGTCTAAAAATAAAATAAGAAACAGGTCCATACGAGAGTCGAACTCGTGTCTTTGGAAGACCTTGACGGGCAATCAAAATCCAACGTCATAACCACTAAACTAATGGACCGAAGCACTTGGTAGCCCCGTGGTTACTATATACTATATCCTGTAGTTGAATTCTTCGGTTGCCGTGAATATTTACCAACATTTACCATTTGTGACCTCAAAGTTGTTACTGAATCATTAACCAATTTCCATTTTGTTTCATATCTTTTCTTCTTGCTTCTTGTTCCCTCTTTTAGGTCCTCATAATCTCAACTCTATCAGCCGCATAAAGCCCGTCCCCATCCCCCATCCATCTCACTATGCCATGCGGGCGTACAAATGCACCACATCGCACCAGACTCTTTCTTTCTCCCTTTCTCTGCTCGCTCATTGGTCATCTATTCATCCCTGGGTCATCTATGGTGATATAAAATAGTCCGCTCCAATGACGCCCTCTCGAACTTTGTCGACCTTTTGGTGAACACCAAGGACATCTTAAAATTGTTCCTGTAGTGGTGGTTGTGGTTTCAGGGGAGATTGCGGATTGGATTGATTACACGGAGTCATTGTAATACCAATTCGCTGCAAATGGTTGTCCATTTAAAGGACAAAGGTTATCAGAAATTCCTTTAGGGATGCCATGCAAACTGCGCTTTTTTTCCTTTTTATCCTTTTTTACCCAGCGAGCGCCCGCATATATATAAATGACACTACCGCCAAAGGGACCCTCGTGAACATCCCCATAACTTTATTTTCCCCTGATTATATTCACGACGACAACCACTTTCTTTTTTTTCAAAGTCTTTGACGGAGGCGAGATGTAGGTGAGAGAGCAAGGACGGATGAGAGTTCGAGGTTGGATCGTAAACATGGGGAACGTAAGAAACAGGCCGAGGGTCCGGTGGGGAGGGTTGCGGGCGCTGGGTTAGTTAGGGTTATGCTGGGATATCTCGAAGAGTCAGTAATTGTGGAGTGAGATAATTTGAGTTTAAGCACAGAACATGGACAATTTATTCGTCAAAACATTCACATCTAAGATTTGATGTCCTCTATAATCCTATATGTACATATCTAGTTGCCCAAATATAGCATATACTTATATACATCATCAAAGAAACACTCCTCGACTCACTGCCACCATCACCAGCTCGCTCCCATCTGTGTCCCCTAATCTAGCAAAACAAACAAAAATTCCTTATCGCCCCTCCTTCCAAGTCCAACCTACCCACCCACAATAAATTGCCATATTAATCGACTCCTTCGTTTCCCACACCTCAACTGATCACCCGTCCACATTCACGCCAATCCGACAGACCAGACCGACGGAACCCAGAAAATACCACCCTCCCGTCTTAAATAGTTCTTTTGAAAAGCAGGCAACTGGGGAAAGAAACGTAAATATATAGTGCATATTCCCATTATTACCAGATTTCCTTTGAGTTTGGCTTTTCTCATAAACATATATTTCTTTTGCTCTGGAATTAAGAACATCTTTGACGTTATTGGTATCTCGGGAGACATCAATAGCTTCTTTCTTTAACTTACCTCATCCGCCCATTCTCATCCACAAAACACATCCACGATATCCACCACGGCCCCAATTCCGCCCCCTCTAGTGACACCCATCCCCGCAACCTAGCATTCCAATTCCCATTACCTCACGAAAACCTCTATCCCCCCAGATATTTAACTCTTTTCATCGACCATCACCCATCCAGCCACGAGGTGCGGCTGATCGCACAAGATCCCATCCCATTTCGATAGGACCCGTTCTGTGATTGGTGTTTTTGAGTTATTTTTACGTTTTTGATTTCTCGCCTGGTAGAATATTCCGAGAATCGCTGCACGAGAGACACCGAGAGGAATAACGTTAGCAGTGATCGAGACACAAATAACAGGGTACTAGAATCTGTAAAATGCCGTTAGATACAGAAAATACTGTCGATCCCGACAACCTCGACTATGTCGTCAAGGTCCCTTACAACGGCACCGGCATGACCGGCGGCGACCCTCGCATCTATGACCTCAATATCTGGTACGAGGTAAGTCTCACCACCCATTACTCCACCTCCCCTGGATGTCTTCCCCGCCACTAACACTCCACATAGTCCGGTGATATCACCTGGATGATTGTCGCTACTGCCCTCGTCCTCCTCATGATTCCCGGTGTCGGCTTCTTTTACTCTGGTCTTGCCCGCCGCAAATCCGCACTCTCCCTTATTTGGCTTTCCGTCATGTCAACAGCCGTCACCTGCTTCCAATGGTTCTTCTGGGGCTACTCGCTTACCTTTTCGCATACTGCTGGTCCCTTTATCGGTAACCTGACCAACATCGGCTTCCGGAACGTCCTTGCTCGGCCATCAGTGGGATCCACTCACATCCCCGATCTCCTCTTTGCCATTTACCAAGGAATGTTCTCGGCCATTACCGTTGCTCTGGCCACCGGTGCCGTTGCAGAGAGAGGTCGGATGTTGCCTTGCATCTTGTTCATGTTCATCTGGGCCACCATCGTCTACGACCCCATCGCCTGCTGGACCTGGAATCCCACCGGCTGGTCCAACAAAATGGGTGGTCTCGACTATGCTGGAGGTACCCCTGTGCACATTGCTTCTGGCACTGCTGCTCTCGCCTATTCCATGATGCTCGGAAAGCGCCGTGGCCACGGCACCCACGAGCTCAACTATCGTCCCCACAACGTGACACACATTGTCATTGGGACTGTCTTCCTGTGGGTCGGATGGTTCGGATTCAATGCTGGTAGTGCCTTAGCGGCGAACATGAGGGCGATTATGGCTGCGACCGTGACGAACTTGGCCGCATGTGTGGGTGGTATCACCTGGTGTGTGCTGGATTACAGACTGGAGCGCAAGTGGTCGACAGTCGGGTTCTGCTCTGGCGTCGTAGCTGGTCTTGTCTCCATCACGCCCGGCTCTGGTTTTGTCCCCGTTTGGTCCGCCGTCGTCTTCGGTATTCTCGGCGCCGGCTTCGCCAACTACGGTACGAAGCTCAAATTTATTCTTGGAATCGACGATGCGCTCGATATTTTTGCTGTCCACGGTATTGGTGGATTAGTTGGGAACATCCTCACTGCTTTCTTTGCGGCTGATTACGTTGCTGCTCTTGACGGCACCGAAATTAATGGAGGTTGGCTGAACCACCACTGGATTCAACTTGCTTACCAGCTTGCGGATTCCTTCACAGGTGGTCTCTATTCGTTTACGCTTACTTGCTTGATTCTCTTCATCATGTCGTTGATTCCGGGTCTGCGGCTAAGAGCGTCGGAAGAGGCCGAGATCCTGGGTATTGATGACTCCGAGATTGGGGAATTCGCTTATGATTATGTCGAGTTGACGAGGGAGGTGTTGAATGATATCGAAAATGAGGGCCGGTTCTCTGCGGACGGTGTTAACTTTGCGCAGGTTGGCCCGGAAAAGAATGGGGGAGGTATTCCGTTGGTTGATGCGCGCATGTTCGGGCAGGGCATGCCAGGTCAGGCTGTCTAGAATTGACAAGTATGATTATTTGTAGTTATTTCAAAGTGTATATGATGACGTACTTAATTTTTAATTGACAAAAGTTTGATCAAGATTTCTCGCTTTGAATAAATGTTGTCCGAACGACAGGCTAGTTTTAAAATCCTTTTCTCGAGGAAGGTGCCATTGATCATGTAGAAATTGGGGATAGGGTTCGTCAGATCTGATAACTGATATGTTAGTTCCATCACTAGAATGGGTGACATTTTCTTGTAGTAGAGCTTTATAGAAATTGGAGATAAAAAGCCCAAAATTCATTCTTCTACTACTCTATGTCAGAATGCACTATATATTCTTTCTATTATTCCGTAATGCATGGAAAACAAGTTGGACACGAGACTATGGAATCAACTGTGCTCAACTGTGTACTAACGTCTTGATAGGTTTCCAGATACTTTTCGACGGGGCATGCAGATACAGAAGATCTGGACGCGGTGGCCAAGGATACATCCCATACTTGGAGCGTTATATCAGTCGTGGGGCACTGTGGAGCATATGATATCATTCAAGACGTCAAGTATCCCCATAAATTTGGTTGCGTCAAGGAATTCGAATTGGCCTAATATGGCCTATAGAACTATTTAATTCCGATGATAGCTGGTTATCTAACCATAAGTTGGTCTCCAGGTGACTAGAATTTAGTAGATCTTCGTCATGAAGCATTTCAAGTATTGGTTATAATTCAAGTCTGAAAACCTTGATCTCCATAAAAGTTGCCCAGTCCCAAAGTGACGCAAAGGGTTAGCCAAAATATGCAAGATTATTGGTTGAATTCATGATTATCTAAGCTCATTAAGGTGATGCCTGACAACATGATAATTATCCATGATCCAGATGTTCCTTAGGGAAAATATGATATTGTGGTTGCAAGTATAAAAGGGGAGCGGCGTCGCCAGAAAAAATTCTTAATAAAATGAATGTTTCTCTCAATTATTTTTCTTTGCGCAAATCGTGTTAATTGGACGTTTCTTTCTTCTTTGTCAGCTCCAGACGATTCTTTTGAACCCGGTAACCCTAGGAGTATTTGACAGATGAGGGGATGCAGTCATGAAGATAGTTTTCTCAGTCTGCATATGATACTCTGGGGCCACTCGAGAATATGGAGGCAGCATAGGATAATGTTTAAGGCGATCACTCTATTTCATTTATGTTGTTGTTCCCGAATGAAATGACCTGAGTCTTCTTCACTAATTAGATCATTGATCTGGCCCCCGAACAGACACGATCACCAAGATGACTGAGAAGCAACACTACCGAGAAAATTAGTTTGGTATACACAATTGATGCACACCAGGTCTCAACGATCATCTATCATACCGACCACAGGGCAGCCCGTATGTTACAATAAAATGTTTCCGTTATTTCACTACTTCACCTCGATCACGACGATGAAGCTAGTTATCCGGCAAGGTTTTTGAGTACTCAATCATCATTCACAATATACCGTTGGTCAGATCCCCAAATATTAGACTGGGATTTAACTTGCATTGACTTTCCACATACTACGGCTCGACTCGCCACATTATCAATCAGATTGCGTTATATGGATGGGGTTGAGAGTTTGACCGCAAACTTTGAGTTCCTGTTGAGTTACTGCAACACGAACTTGAAGTTGATGTTTAGTTCAAGACAACGTTGTTTAGTGTTTGATCCAACCTTCATCATTGTCGGCTGAACGAACCTATCAAAGTCAACAGTGCATCACAATATCATGATGCGGATAAACCCTATTTGCATTCCTTTTACATACAGAGTTACATCACTAACTTGCTGGTAGAATTTTATCGAAACACTGTTGTCCAATACGCATTCGGAAAAGATTCATAATCTGTCTCCTCTCACGTAAACATCAACATCATCACAGTTGAAGATCATGATCATTGTTCCAGCTACTTCTATCGGCTACACATTAATGATGCAAAGAGTCCCTACTAAACCGTCGATGGGACACACGAATGCATGTTGGATAAAAAATTTTGCAGTTATAAATTCACGATATAGAGGTTCGTTTTCAACATGGAAATTTTGCATTGTCGACTTTTAGAGAGTGAAAATCATAGCAATTTATCTTCTTTCTTTTGAGGCCAAAATCGGTACGTCTATCAATGTATCTTCATGTACCACCTCTGAATGCCTCCAACCGCTACAGTCGCTCTTATTTGATTCGTCGGGGGTGAGTATAGTGAGGCGATAAAGTTCTATGATTTTATCATCTTTGAAATGAAGTACATCTCGGAATATTGCTAAAATGCTTTTATTCAGCCCGCTAGTCTATTGCGGTTGCGGACACGATAAGTGCCGAAATCGGAACGACCTGAGAAAATCTTCATACTTGGTGGTGGTTCGAGGTGCCACAGATTAATCCTAGTCAAGTTCAGAAGCTGAGAAGTTTGGTATTGAGTGAGGTGAATTTAATGAAGATGATTGAAGCAAACCTTTGATAAATCATCTTCGACTCTGAGGGCCAAATATTTATTATCGATCTGAAAAAATGACCCTATCTAAGGTGACAGACAAATTCTGCGATTATCTGGTTATAGTTTGGGAAGTAAACTGTGGCCGAGAGTCAATTGAGAGAGACATGACTCTTAAGACTAGCCACAAAAATTGGTCTTTGCTATGATCTGAATTTTGATGTTTGAAGTCAAAAATTGCTACAAAATGGAGATTATGGCTACAGAATCCATGAAACTGTTAAGGACCCTCAACTGACAAATTCTATACTACATTTAACATCAATTTGGTCACTATTTATGGTACAGTAGATTTGTTGAAACTAAAGTATCATCTCTGACGAGTTTCAGGAACCGGAAATGTCCACTGGGACCTCTTTGACCAAGATATTTGAATCAAAATTTGGCCGGCGGCAGCCGACACTTACTAGCCAGAGATCGAGCTGGCAGATGTCTCGAGAAGAAGCTGCTTGGATCAGTTGCTATTACGATTTCTTATAATGTTTCATGTAATGGCAGAATTCTCATTGTTAAGTCTACAATATATGCTAACAAGAAAGTCTAGGTCTCATTGATATGTGCCCAGCGAATGTATCCTGATACAATCAGATTGAACAAATTTTAGGAGATTTAATCACAGAGATTTAAAGACTGGTGAAGCTTAGTAAAGAAACTCTGAGGATATGAGGTTCTAGATTGGTGCCGAGTAAGGACAACTAGAGCTTAGACATGCCATCTTCCACTCTTCTAGATATAGTGATTAGATTGAAATCTAAGTACAATCACCAGGATACATTGACCTCGGCCCGGCAAGATGTTTGTACAAAGCGAGCTACGGACATGGAAAACTGCAGTCTTGTGACTGGCTAAGATGTATCAATCTTAAGAGCCGCAAATCGATAATGGGTTTCTTGGGAATGTGAAGATGGAGCAATTGATGGTTTGTCTATCTACCAAGTCACCAATTTTGATTACAGAAATTATACATCTTGGCCTAGCAGACGATGGTTAGGGTCAGAAGCAGAAAGTCTGTGGACAGTAGATTTCGGCCCTAGGTGTATCTCTATCAAAGGATATTTTATCCATTTGTTAATTGCTTTGGTATCGGAATATTCTGATGGCTATTTCCTCCAAGACTGAGTTTTCCTCTAGATATCGAAATTGACATCATGAATCATCTTCCTGGAACCATTCAGCAGCCCTATCAGATTGGGGCACGCCAAAATTTAGCCCGTTTTCTCTGCAACAACTGATATCGATTAAAATTCACAACACGAATACGACATCTGATACCTAACCACTCGCCGCCAGCATTTTAGCCTCTGTCCAAAAATCAAACTATTGTCACCAACTCAATAGCGTGGCCTAAGGCCAAAAATCCCCGCTTTCCCCATATTTAAAAACTTGTTGAGTCCCCCCTTCTCTGACGAAGAGAACTTTCCTTCTTTTCTTTTCTTCTCTAGTATCATTATCCAGCGTTTCCTTTATTTTGCGTTTTTTAGCGTTTTCTTTTCTTTTGTCAGTGAGTGATTTCCTTTGTTTTGGATAGCTTTTTTGCATCTTATCTTTGGGAAAGTTCAGGGGAGGGTTCCGGCACTGCGAAAGCGGTGGGGGCGCACATAATACAATTTACTTTTTTTTGATGAAATCTTTGGTTCTTGATTATGATTGTAAATGAATGTGAATGTTTTGAGATGAACCTGACGGGCATGTGAAGTAGTGATGAAGCAGTTGACTGATGGATCTCTGGTGCTTGTTGACAGATAGGTGGTCTTGGAATACTTTGTTTTGATTGTAGCTTCGTTACTTGAGTTATTAATGGATACAAAGGTATTTAAAACACTATGGTTGCCATAAATATAAATGCTAGATAGTAGTTGCTCGTTTTAGATGCTTCAGAAAATAAAACATAGATACTACACGCGACTTTGTAAATTGGTGGTTGACTCTACAGTATTGGCAATTACTTCATTGAGATTGTTTTTATCACGTTTGTTCGGATCATCTCTACGCATGAATGATAGTCTCAGGGGCAATAAATAACCGTTATGAATTCTATGTTTACATTCAATTTACAGTCGATCTAGATGGATACATGTTTTTCTCGGCGGAAAGTAATTAACCAAATTTCTATCGTAGCTATGGATCGCGACGTTATATTTGATCCATCAAAACATTGTGTTTGATAGTTAATATTTCAAGGGTTTAAACAACCGTTGATTGTTTTGGATTAAATCTTAACTGCCTCCGTGGTGATGTTATCATGGTTCCTCATGTTGTTCTGTCATTTGATGTCTACGCAAAATCGAGACTACAACTATGTATTCTCATACCATGTGATGGTAATGCATATAGTATATATCAAATCAAAAGTCTGTCAAATGTCAAACATCCAAAATTATATTAGTTTGTGTACCACGCTTACACCTGATCAACCTACTGTATTCATAAACATCACTGAAGCTTGATGCCGAGTCAATCGCAATATCGTGGGTTTAGGGTTTATTACACCCGTAATTATAATCAAGCCTACAGTCACTGGACTCACTAAGCTATCCAATATGTGCTGCCTGATTGCCAGAATCCAGATATCGTGGCCGCGATGGCCATCGTATTCGGTCATCTTTGATGCTCGCGATGCATCACACGCTAAAGCCTAACAGCCTTGTATGCAACGAACCAATTTCCTCTCTTCAGCCTCTCATCGCAGGTTGTCCCCGCTATTATCTTCGTCTGCAAACGTCAACCAACGAATAAGAACCTCACGCCATGACATCAGCGTTGAGCGGGCGCTGCCGACGCCTAGACAGGGATAAAGGCTTCAAATTTCCCAAATGGGATAGCAGGATTGCTCTGATTGACGGGTGTAACCCATGTTTCAGGGATTAGGGCTTCATTTCTTACTGAGCGGGTGGCGAATGGTTTTTAGCTTCCGCTAATTGTGTTTTTATTTTATTTTTGAAGTTTTCAACACAGAATCTTTTTGCCTAAGGTTTAATAATTTTCAAATATATGCAATTGAAAGTACGGAATTTTTTTTCTAGTTTTGAAGTAAAATTATTGTGAAGACAGTTATTTCTTATGCGTGTTTGAAGAACATTTTTGATATGGCAGGTACATAGATGACAATAGAATCCTTGTGTAACGTCTATATGTATAAAATATCAAGGGCAGCAACGACATGTCAATACCAGGAGAGTGTAAAAAGTGACATTTTGAAAGCACAATTATCACGAACTGGGTACTAGGTTTTAAAATTATGAGTATCTGTTCTGCTGCAAGACCAGAATATATTTTTGTCTGCCGCTTTGCTCACAAAACGCGGCTAATAATGTTCATTTTCTCGCCTTTTTACGTAAGCTGAATTGAGTCTAAGGCAGTTAGTTTGGTCACTGAAATCTTTAGCTCGCCCATACATTGAAAATTAAACTATTATGGCACCACCACAAAAGTTTCCATATAACCCTTCTATCTACCAATCAGTATCTGCCATAAACGCACTTACACCGATATACATAGCGGATACCTGCTATTCACTAGTTCTCTACTTTAACTCTCTGGTCTTGACTCGCATTGCCGTCCATGTGAGATTTGTACTTATCATCTAATGGTGATTTGAATCCTATATACTTCCAATGATAGGAGCCCCATAGCGTTCGAACCAATTCGCATGCGAGGCAATAAATATGCCGACGTCCTCGACCAATTGGCGATTTGGGGCCACCCGCAATCTTGCACATGTCATTGTCCAATCTCATCGCAAAGATATATCATTTTGTCATATACCAAGACAATACAGATCATTCCAGAAGATCCAGATTTACCATCGACTGTTTTCGTTCCTGCATTCAGAGATCGTGCGTGCGTGATGAGACTTTACAGCTCGCGTGGCAACATGTTTCTGTTATCTGGGGCTAACGTGAGGGTGTATCGAAGGTACCAGAGATATGTTCCTTTGCCTGTTTGGGCTTGAGTTTCGATTTTACCTAGCGACGCCAGAGTCAACACAGACTCACTAGTTGTAGATGGTGATGAAACACTGACAATCATCGTGTCAGCCCCGAGATATAACCTAATAATGTCCTTTAAGGCACCATCAGGTTTGTAGTTCGTTGTATCTGGACTAGCTCGTGGACGTGCTAGTACGCTTTTGGTAATACAGACCCATTTCGCTAACTAACTCTCTACTTGTTAACTTCCACATCAGACAATTCTCAATAACATGACCCAATGTATACCCCTCTTTCTCACATGAGAGTCTAATTTTGTGCCTGGTCCTCCACAAAGCTAACTTAAATCGATTGCAGTTCGTTATCATCTCACGCCAAACTAACCATCACGTTGGAAAATGATATGAAAATGTCAATTTAAAAGCTGGCGATGACGGCACGAAGACGGCCGGAAATAGATGCCAGCGTTGCTAAAACTGATGTATAAGAGGGGGAGACTGCTATGTCAATTTGTTGGATGTTGGATTCTGGTTCTTCATAAATTTCTGATACCTTGATCGCACGTCTATATCCTCTTTCTTGTGTATATTCAACTCGCTTTTGAACTACTCACAATAACTACTTTCGACAATCAATTTTGACAATTTTGACTACCTCAATAATTTCCATTCATTCGACTTCGCTTATTTACTTTAAGTTTATTAAACCTCGTCTTTATCACAAGGTCGACACCTACTTGCCTTTCACCTGGAATTTAACACATAAAATTGTTGTTAAAAGGTAAGTTTCAAAACACCAAGGATATCCGATATCCATCGGTTACATAGTCATTAACAATAGCAGTCACCATGCCTGGAAAGCAATCCACTACCAACAACAATAAAAACAACTGCAAGGGCTCCGGAAGAGCCCCCGGCCGCCCCGGCCGCACCCGCCCCGAAGTCCTTCTCGCCCTCCGCGAGGAAGTCCGCCACCGCTCCCTGGCTGCGGCCCCTTCCCCTTCCCTCGCTCCCGCTCCTACTGCTGCTGATGCTGATGCTGATGCTGATGATACCATGGCCCCTTCTGCCCAGGGTCCCCACACCAAGTCTATTGGTGTTAGCAATAAGTATCCGATCCAGCCCACTTCCAGGGGCCGGACCAGAAGGATTTCCAAGAGATCTGGGTCCTCTGGCAAACAGGCAAGCCAGTCTTCCCGCGGATCTACGATTACTCCGCCGCAAGCTTCTCCTCAGTTAGTGCCTCAACAGATGCTACCGACGGAGGATAACTTCAACATGATGAATCTTCTGGCGCAGCCGGCTACCGGAGCTGCAGCTGGCATGCAAGCTGGTGGTCAGCTTGATATGTCTGATGACCCTGCTCTTTATTCTGGCTCTTCTATGTCGAATATGACCCAGTTAGTGAACATGGGCCGGATGCCTGCTTATAATTTGCAGACCCCAACTTGCCCTTTGGGTACTGGACAGTGGGATGCCAATATGGATAACCACGGGATGCAACTTCAGCAATCTCAGCTTGCTGCTTCGTCTCAATACTGGAGCAACGATGTCCATCTGCAGGATGCCCAGCAGCAGATTTTCCTTCAGCAGCCTATTGCTCAACAGCCTATTTTCAATGGTAACCAGTTTAGCTTCCAGGCCAACAACAATGCCATATTCTTCAACAACCAGTCCAACGCCAGCATGGCCATGCACATGAACCTGATGGGCATTCCTCAAACTAGAATCCAGCAACAGCAGGCCTTCAACACGGGCACTCAGCAGCAGATGCCTTTCGCTTTCAACACTCCCACCGCCATCCACCCCCAGCCGCCTACCTCTCGGCCCCAGACCACCCCGCAATACACCTTCACTGATCACTTTGGCAAGAGTCCTTTGTTCCCCAAAGTTGCTCCTCCACAGACACCGCAGACGATGCCCATGGATAACAACTCCAGTGGCTCCAATACTAGTGACCTGCTGCACTTGTTTGATGATGTCGATATTGACCAGTTACTGGCTGAGATATGCCAGAACAATATGTTTAACAACATGTCCATGGACATCAACATGGCTAACAATGTTACTGATGCCAACCAGGGCAATGTCTCCGTGCCTATGGACATGCCCATGACCACGACCATGCTTACGGAGAATGTCCCGACCTCCTCCAAAATCCCCCACCAGATGCCCACTGAGGTAATCAAAAACTCTGCCAACCTGATGGCTAGCGACATCCCCAACACTGCGGCCATGGAGCAGACTCAGATGGAACAGCCCATGGAGATGGCGATAACTACCGGCCCCATCGAGAACGTCACTATCACCAGCAACGTCGACACCACCGCGACCAACGCCAACACCGGTACCAGCACCATCACCACCATTGATCCCTCCAAGTTCATGCTGACTACTCCTATCTCCATGTCCGACCTTTCCGCCACCTTCCCTTCTATGAACTACAAGCCCCAACTCAACACAATCAACCCCAACTCCTCTCTCTACCAATTCACCACCGACACCCCCAACAACCAGACTCCTACTTCCAGCCTGGAGGGCCTTAATGGTATTCTGGGATACCCTGAGTTTGAGCAGCAGATGATGAACTTTGTGTAGAATCCTGCTCTAGGTGGGCAGGAGGCTGCGGTTGATGACAAGGCCGACGAAACCACTGGCGATGAACAGTCGCAGCCTCAGAAATAGGAAAACATGCCTGTCAACTGCTAAATAAGCCCCGACCTTTCTTTCCGTCATCATTCCTTCTATTCTTCCTTCACCTCGAGGGACTGGAAACCCTGGAGGGAAAGAAGAAGAGCAAGGACAAGAACGGAGTCAACTAGCAATGGTTGATATGGCAGATATTATGAGATACTATTGTGGGGAGATTCATGGATAATTCTGGTCATCTATCGGCTAGCCAACAAGAGTCCGCAACATGTTTTATCATATATACTTATCGTTCTTTTTGGGGGTTTTGTTTGCTTCCTCTTCTTCTTCTTCTTTTTTTCTTCCTCGACCTATATAAAAAAACAAAACCCAAAAAGGAAGAAAGAAAAACTCTTTGTTCTTGTTCTTGTTCTTTTTGCTTTCAACCTTAAAACCTCAAAAAAAAAAGAACTTGTATATAATTTTTCTTCCTTCTTTGTTTATGCTTCTTCTTCTTCTCTCTTTGCTCTAACATAAAATCAAAAAAAAAAAGAGCTTCCTCTTCTCCTTTCTTTGGGTTCCTCATTCCTAACCCAACATAGACAAGCTCTCACGAGGGGAGAACCCAAAGCAAAGTCTAGTCAATCGGCGACTTTTCTAGTTTCTGCAGAGCTTCACAGTCTCCCCCTCCCCCTCCCCAAAAAAAATTAAGTTTTTGGTGTTTTTTTGCAGCCTTTTTTGTGCATTTTTTTTTATTCTTTTATTCTTTTTTTTCTTTTTTTTTATAATATGATTTTGTTCTCCTTCATGTACCCTGACTAAAAGTAAGTGTGAAGTGGCACGCATGTAATAAATTGTAAATACAACTATCTTGATCATGACATGTCTAATCTTGACTACTAATAATTTGTATATTCTAGTGACACTTGGTGGCATTATATTGAAAAAACCTGTATGATATACCTTTCTCGGTGCATTTCTTATAGACTTCCAAGGAGTCCCATCCAGCCCACAGTAGTTATTATCTACTACTTGTAATATTTTCGCGGTATTTTCTGTTCTTTATAACTTTTATGTGCCTGTCACACAAAAGTTCAACTTATAACTCCTTACTCATCTTATCCATAATGCCTACAATACACTCTCAAATCCACAACTGAGCTCTAAACATGTTGTGCCATCATGTCTTTTTCGTGTGTAGCTTCACTGTTTCTACACTCTTAATCAATAATGGGCATCTTCCGGTTCCAAAGACCTTTATGTTAGAAAAAGCATCTCCTCCTTTTATTTGAGAGCCATGAAATTTATCATAACTTGGCATATTTAGATCAAATATTTCTCAAGATTGCCAAATTTTGCAAAAAAAAAAACAGTGAAAATAGTGAAAATACATGAAACTATTTTTACCTATGACACTCTCAAGTATAAACCCTTTGAGGATCACATACATATACATACACATACACTCAAATAGAATCATCTACCTTGGTAATCGACATGTACTCCGTAGGACACTTTTTGCCACCCATTCTCATCTTCACAATTACACTGATAGTACTTCCAAAACAATTCCTACGCATCTTTTAATTCTATCGTGATGCGTTTTTAATTTCAATACAACCTCTTTATGCGTAAGTCCAACCCTTGTATCATTAAATTTTCTATAAATAGATACTAGGATATGAGAGTGCACTTGGTGTAACTGTATCTAAAGGCTATATGCTAACATTTTCTATCCTTATATTGATTACCTTACACACCATAAATCTAACAGTCAAAAACATCCACCTCCATTTTACTATCATATGTTACATCCTCATAACTTCACTAACCACATTTTAATATCCCAACCCAACTCATTCATTTTCGCAGTTGGATGCAATCCGACATAGCACGAGTCTATATGTGTTCTTTTCCAACCTCGCAATTTAGGTATCAGCATCCGATTGCCATTAGAAAACCTCTACGATCTTCTACATAATCACCACCTTGGATCCATCCAACGTCATGTTCCCAACCCAACTACATACATACATACACATAAATATCATAAATACACCCATCGTACCATCAAGTCCCTGCCAAACATGTACATTATAAGTTTCCCCATAAAAATGTAGCCAGCACACTCACTCTCCACGTGATATCTCCAAAATGTCATGAATACTATGCCAGTTAGTTAGCCTGTTTCCAAGACAACCCATTCGTACCTTCAGATGAGACGCCAAATCAGTCTCAGACATGAAATGAGCCACGGGAAGCAGGGCATCAATCAACTCAACAACGTCAATACCCAGACAACTATAAGACAGCTTCACGAAAATCAACTCTGAGACAAAATTTAATGACCAAAACTAAAGAAAAAAAACTAAATTGAATCTTAAATATATGTATATGTTCATCCATATATTACCCAAACCCCAATCCCATATATGCATATATCCAATAAATTACAAAAATTTCTCTTCACTCTTCACCCCTCTTCACGCCGCCAACCCCTTGGCCTTCTCCACCTCCCCCTCTACCTCCTTCTTCAACCTCCTCATCTCCCTCATCACCCCATCCCTTTCCTCTATTAACCCCAACATCTCAATCTGCATCCCACTCAACTTGCCCACCACATTCTGCAACTCGCCTTCTGCCTCCCGCAACGCCCCTTCCAACTCGGCCACCTTGCGCCGCAGCATCTCCTTTTCTTGGTCATCCTTAAAGTCCTTGGACGGCACCATTCGCGGCGACCGCGGCGACTTAGTGAACATGGGCGACGATAGTGGCGACAGGTGGTCCGATTTCGACGACCGAAACATCGGCGACCGCAGACCTGGAGATCGCAGGGCATTCATGAGACCCGCGGACCGCGGAGAACGAATGAGCTGCGAGCTTTGCGCTTGCTTCAAGGACATGATTTCTTCCTCGTATTTGGCAATGCGCTCCTCGGTCGCCTGTTGCGCGGCATTGAGTTGCTCTTCCAGCATCCGTAGTCTCTCCTGCAACTTATTCACCCACTCGGTGTTTACTTTGCGCTCTCGCTCACCCCGCTCAACCATCTCGGCAAGACGCTTCCTCAGGTCGGCGTTGGCTGTAACCTGCTCGGCGGCCTGTCTCGACAGCTCCTCAATACGCTTGGCAGACTCCGCAAGCTTCTCAGCCAACTGTGCTTCAACAGCCGCAGCCGAAGACGACAACTCACTAGCTTCAGTGGCTGCCCGGAGAGAAGCAGCTTCCAGCTTCGCAGCATCGCGGTCAGCCGTCACGGAAGCAAGTGCGTTCTCAAGCTTCTCAATGGCAGCAACCATGTTAGCATCACTGGTCGACGCCTCAAGAGCCCGGATGCGAACCAGCGCCTGCTGGTACGTAGCCTTCAGCGTCAACATGGCATCATCCAGCCCCTCCTGGCTCACTGGTGCGGACTTATTTCCGGATTCTGACGAGTTGAACTCGGGTGGCACCATAATATCATTGGCCTCGAGAAGTCCTCTCAGCGCAGCAATCTCGCCCTCAGCACGGTCAAGATCCATTTTGAGACCCCGCAGGCCATTTTCAACCCGCCATTTCTGATCTACAGCCTCCTCGGCACGGCGACGCAACTTGGCAATCTCAAGACGGAGATTTTCAATTTCCTGCTCGTAGCCAACACGCAGGGGCGAACCCTGGAGCAACCGTGTCCGGTCCGTCTCAAGCATGCGCAGCTTCTTTTCGTTTTCGCGCGTCTGAAATTCTTGTCTTTCCAATAGAGACTTTAGCGCACGGTGCAGGGCGTCTCTTTGCGCCTCGACATCCTTGAGACGCTCCATAATAACGTCCTTGGACTCCATACTGATGGGCTTTTCGGTGTCCCTGACAGTGTTGGAGCGGGTGAGGCCGCGGGGGGCATTTTGGAGTTTGAACTGACTGTGTGAAGCAACGGATAAGGGCCGAGTAAGCGACGTCACGCGCGTCTTCATTTGATCTTCAAATTTGGAGTTGCGCAGGTTGTCGTTTTCATCGCGGAGAGCCTTGAGCTCTTGTTGCACCTTAGTGTGTTCATACACCTGCGTTGCTAAGTCGGCATTTTGAGCCTCGAGACCTTCGACTCTAGCACGCAATTCGGGGACAATCTCATCCCTAAGATTATCACGTTCGCTAGAAGCGGTCTCTAGCTCGCCCTTGAGGGCGCCCAGAAGATCCTCAAAGTTGGACTTTATATCACGCTCCTCATTCAGACGTCTGCGCAAACCCTCGCAAGTCTTCTCCAGTTCTGCCAACCGGTCCGAGTCCGCGGCCGAGGTCACTGCCGACTCCGATGCCTGCGTAGCCTTGGCCATCAACTCGGCAATCTGCTCATCGAGTTCCCGTCTGCGGTCTCTCTCTTCTGATAGCTTGTTTGTCAACTCCAGGCGGATCGACGCCTTTTCTTGGTCGGCGCGTCTCTGGATCTTTTCAATCTCTTCTCTGCCCGCATCATACTCGGAGTACTTTGTTGAGCTGTACCCCGAGTCGGAGAAGTAGTCACTGCTTCTCTTTTGTGTATCCTTGTTCGTAATCTCATTTTGTAATCGATCTACCAAATCCTCCAAGTCCATCTCTCTCTTCACCGACGATGCCAACTCGGCGGTAATCGCCTTCAACTCATCCTCCATCGCGTCAATCTGCTTGCTCTGAGCACTCCCGATGCCAATTCCCGGTGGCAACTCCTTGTGATTATTCGCTTGTGTTATTGGCGTCTGCTGATCCTCTAAATACCCGATAGCACTCTGATTAGCGGCTACATGAGATGGTATTCCTTTTGGCGTTGAATAAGCATTGATATTACCACCGTCCTGCATATCCTGTTCCCTCCACAGATCTCTTTGATCCTCTTCTTCTGGTGATGGCACCGAAGAAAAAGCTGAGTGGGCACCGGGGGACGATGGAGTCCAGTCGGTATTTATCGGGCTAGGGGCAGATGGCAGTGGTTTGTTAAGGGAAGTCTGGTTGTACGTCGAAATGGGCGACGAAAGAACGGGTGATGTCGACGCAGCGTGAGGAGAAATGGTGGCGATGGGCACCGAGGAGGTCTCGGCAGTGATTGCGGTAGATTTAGGAGGAAGAGGCGAGGAAGGTGTAGCTGAAGAAAGCGAGTATCGGTCCGCGTTTGAGGTAGGCCGGGAGATGGAGATGTGGGTTAAAGGAGTCTCGAGAGTGGAGTTGTTGCTTGCGTCGTGGTCTTCAAAGGTGGTGTTGTCTGCAGCAGGTAGACTATAGACTGAGCTCTGAAATGATTCCCGAAAATTGGGTGAAGTGGAAGATTCCGTCACTTCGTCAATGGTATCAAAGGTGTGAATATTGTGCGATGGCGCAATGTCGTTACTCGTTAAAGCATGGAAAGAAGCGCACGGTTCGAGGTCTTGATCGTATGCTATGTTGTGGGACGTGGTGCTGGGGTTCTCTTGGTAGGTTTCCTCGTCGAAGTCGGACTCGTAAGTCAAGCGCGAGGTCTTTTGCGCAAAGATGCCGGAACTGTTGCTCGCAGAATGTTGGTGCTGTCTAGAAGGCGAAGGAAGACCAACTACAGTCTTAGAATTGGCAAGTCCCGCTGTTCGAGTGTCTTTGGTAAGATCTTGAGAATGCAACTGTGAATGTGACTGAGATCTCGAATGAGAAGCAATATTGTCGTAATAGAAACTATCCTCGTCTTCCGAGTCAAGCTGATCCTCTTTGACAACAGAAGGAGGGCCAAAACTGTCAAAGGAAAGTTTGACTTCTTTTTCCTGCTTCTCTGCTTCCTTGTCTTTTTCTTCAGATTCTTGAAGACTATGACTATTAAGTTCGGATGTTTCGTGTGCACTGTCCAAAGATGAGACGCTTGTGTTTCGTGAATGGATCGGCGGACTCTGGTTGGTCGAATTGGAACTGAAGTCTCGGCGTATAAGTTCCGGTGACGGTTGAAGTGGTTCGTTTGCAGCTTGAGAACTGTTTATTCTGTAAAAAGGTGCAAAAAAAAACAAAGCAGAAAAATTAGAATATCTTCCAAAAATAAAAATAATAAAAAATCAAGAATCGCGAAACACCAAGCAGAATAAGAAAAGTCAAAAAATAATTCAAAAAAAGAAACCGCGTGTTTTTGTCACAAAAGACCCTTTGTGCGCCGCCGGATCATCGTGGTCCAGGGGAAAGGAGATAGCGGGAGCCCAATCACTAGAATAACCCGGTTCCATCAATCTTCGTCAAATCAAATCCGCGCCAGTCTTCCCCTCTAGCTTCACCTCCACATCAACCGCCAGGGCCACACCACTCATTCACTCACTGCCCACTGTAATGCAACATAACTGTTATCCATCAATCCATTATCTAGATATCTCTTTTTCCGCCCGTCAAAGCGTCATTTTGCCAGTGTGCGCAGCCCGCTTGACAGATTAAATGAGGACAAAGACACAGAGATATTGAGATTAATGAACCAACCCCTGATGCCTGGCTCTGTGATTGGCTCATCCACTTGACGCCGAGACCACAATTTTGCCGAACGCAACGAACAGCCTCCTTGAACCCTGGCGCTTTCCTTTCCTGGCCCGTTCCTGGAGACGATGCTACGGGAGGCGGGAAATGCGCATGTCAAGGAAGGCAGGTACGTACGTTGGTTCGTGGCCGGGGTGGGGATGGGATTGATGAGCATAATTGTGAGCGTGGATTGCGGCGCAGTTTGAATCGGCCAGGTAATTTGTATGGGGAATGTAGAAGATCAGAGGCAAAAGCATAGCAATCAAGATATTGAGACTTCTAGAATAACCTCGATCGGGGCTGTGGAATTTTATGCGGAATGCAAGTTTGGACGAATATTGGAAGACATAAACATTGTGGAGTCAAAAAAAAGACAATGGCAGATACGGCTAGCATATCTCAGTCAGGAGACTAGATAACCTCTCCCAGTCACGAAAAAAAAATCAAACATGACAAAAATAAACATACCTGATACTCTCGTTCACCTCGCTTTTCTCGCCCTCCTCCTCCTCCTCCTCCTCTTCTTCTTCTTCTTCTTCTTCTTCTTCTTCTTCTCCCTCCTCCTCCTCCTTCCAGAGTCTCTCCCTTATTTCTTCAACCTTAGCCAGCGCCCCCGGCGGCAACGGAAACTTATCCAGCGATTGGTTCGTCTCCTGCTCCAGCATTAGCGTGTCGATGCTGTTCGCAATGCTGTTGGCAACCGACTTTCGGTTCTGAGAATATGAGAACCGTGCCAAAACGGCCGGCGACGGCGCCGCTGTGGGACTCAACGGCTTCCGTTTGATAGGGCCTGTTAGCGGTGACTGCAGGAGAGCAATAGAAGCAAGAGACGCAATAGACTGTCGTTGTGAAAGCGGAGGGCTGATGGGGTGGTAGGATACCGGAGGAGGAGATCGTGTCTGGCTGTATCGAATTTGTTGTTGGGATTGTTTACGGTGGATGTGGTCGGCAATAGCCCGAAAAGATGGAAGTGGGTTCGGGCCTTCTATTGCCGAGAGTGTGGGGCTTGATGCGGCAGCCGGAGTCCACGGGTGTGGTGGAGCTTCGAGGTCCTCAGTATCCGAGTCGACACTGTTAGTGGAGGCTATAGATTGTTTGGAGATAGTGGTCACTAATTTTGTCGTAGAATGTGGAGACCGGTAAAGTATCGAAGAATCGTTAGATAAGGAAGATTGCAGTACAGACTACAAATGTTATGTTCGTTAGTATTTGCAGGTATAGAGCGTAGTAGGAATTTAGAGTCCTAGAGTGGAAGCGCCAGGCTCTCACAGGAGTGACACAGAAGGTGGGACATATCAACGGGAAGTGAGCTAGATTAACCAAAGTCGGTATAACGTTCATCGTAATACGAGATTTAAGCGCCGGCCTTTTGTGGTTTGTATATCACGAACTGGCCCTCTTATTCGAGGCATCACCCAAATATTATCCCCGCACTGTCCAACCCAGGACAGCCCCTCATCTTCTGTCAGTCCCTCTTCAAGATAATAAATTCTTACCTTTGCCTTCACCGTCTCTCCAGAGACCCCCAAAATCAACTCTTCCAACTCGCCCTCATCCTCCATATCCTCCTCATCCTCTGACCCCGACCTGTACCCCGCATACAAATTCTGCGAGCCTGTCAAGACACCTGAGAGCCGCCGGGCGTGCACGGCAATCAGGTCGACGGGAGCCGGGGCGGTGGTTGGTGCGGCAGAAGCCGCGACAGTGGTAGCGGCGGTATGGGTCGCTATTGGTGAAGACATTCTAGTTGTATATAATGAGTGTAATGGTTATGTTTGGTGTGGAATGTTGTGAACGGCAGAGTTATGGTGGTAACGATCGAATTTGTGCAAAAAGCCACGCCCGCTAATTCCGCTTCCGCAACATCAAAGTATTTCTCTTCTTCGTAAATTATGTTGCTGTCGTATTATGTTTAATGCCAAGAACGAATGTCTTTTTCAAGAGGCGTTCACGTCGTCCCTCCACAAAATTGAATCTTCTCTTGTCTTTCCGCGATAAAAAAAAAATGCGATGCACGCAAGGTTCCAACCTTCCAAATCCTCAATACCCGGTCCAAGTCAAGACTCCGGGGTTGGACTGGATAGAACTCGGCGACTTTGCTAGTGAGTTGAAATGCGCGTTGAAATGGAAAAGATAAAATTAGGATGAAAGGTTAAGATCCAGGTATTTAGATCCTCAAAAAGAAGCTAAAGTAACAAGATATACCGCGGGGTACATGTATTTATTTATGTGTAGAAGATGGTTGGTATGATGATGGATGGATGGATGGATGGATGTGTCGCTAAATAGAATCAAGAAAAAAGCGTGAAAGAATAGGCAAGTAAGTGTTCTAAAATATCAACACCTATAAATCACGAAACGAAGTACTGCCAAACAAATGACTATATAAACAAACCCACCAGTTCAGCTCAGCCCTTGGAATACTCAAAAGAAAAATCAAAAGCAAATTCTAAACTAGCTTTCGAAAGAGTGTTTCCAGCAAAATCGAGAAAAGACAAGTCAACAAGCTCCACTTGCCTGACCAAGCAGTTGCCGATCTGCGTGTATCCTCCTGCAATATCAAACTCACAGCCCTTTTTCTTTCCCACTACTTCCTTCATCGATATTCCTTCCTTCCAATCTCATCCACCTGTCTGTCCGTCGTCACTCCCTTCCTTTTTCGTCGTCCTTTGTTTACACTTCACTGCCTACAGGTCTAACAAGTCAGCTCCACATGCATACATCTACTGGGCCTTTCATCATCTCTTCCAATTTTTTTTCATACCAGGTCCCGAAACACTACCGTTTAGCTAATCCTCGTCCTCGCCTATTCCCATCCACGCATATATACACACGCATGCACACAATCCCTAACTCATCATCTTTTCTCCTTTCTCTCACCTGCCAGTAAACGGCTCCTAGAAACTCAGAGCCCTGTCATGGCTATATACAACAGCAAGATTGGCATTGCCGTCTGTCTGTCTCCATGATGTACATTTATGTAAATAATCATCTACAAGTCACGACATTCTAACCTCTACTAAAAATAAATACGTATGCCTATCGGCGAAATAATATATATGTGTATGAATAAGAATTTGCCACTGATAATCACTGGTCGACAGACAACTGGACGTTTGCTCCACGGGATGGGAACTTGGGTGGGATTTTCCGGTTTATCAGTGCCTGGGTTTCGATAGTTGATTGGTCAGTCAGTCAATGAACCCGGGTCAGTACACAGACTACCACTTTTCCACCAACGGACTTTCTTAACCCGAAGTTATATCAACGAACACCATCATTGCTATCATAACCATTGTTAAACCCTCCTGATCCTCTTTATAAATGTCTCTCAGACAATTCCCGTTTTCCCTCTTTGTTTTTCCATTCTCCCTTGCTATCGTTATGAAAACTGAATTATCAAAAAAGGCATAGAGTTTAAGGACGGTCCACTATGCCGCCACCACGCCGTAGGTCAGTCACGCAAGTCTGTACGTTCTTATACGAGCACAGCTATCATCCCCCATTATCTCCTTGTATCCTCACCAACTGCTTCTGCCCTAGCTTCAGGGGCACTAAACTCCTTCCCTTCTTGCTCACTCGCAATGCTAAACAATCCAACCAATTGAAGCTCATGAATAACAGCCCTGATTTGGAGGGATTTTGTGCCCTTGTGAATCTTAACCCTATTAACCCTATTCATATTAAGTTGATATGTGATATCAAAGAAGATCGAAATCAATATAAACCTTGTGAAATATATATATCAAGAGTAATAAAGTATACACACTACATCTAAGTCTTTCGATTGGCCTCATAGACTCGAAGACCACAAAAACATCAACCAAATTACGCCATTGCACCAGCTCATTCACATAGAACAACCATATTTTAAAATACCAAAAATCTAATAGTACAAGTAAAGCCTACACATATCGTACAAATCCCCATATCATCCTCTCCTTACACCTTTTTACAAACATTAACTCTCACATTCCCCTCAACCACATCAACACTACTCAACTTCACTTCAAAAACATCCCCCACCTGCACCTCTGCAAACCTCACGTCAACCCCCCCCTCCGTAAACCCCCTCACATTCGCCCCCGCTCCCAACCCAAACCAATCCAATTCCCCCAAAATCTGCCCCTTCCCCAACGCCGTCACTGTCCACTTAAATCGATTCGGGACCTTCGCCTCCTTGAAATACCACCCCCGATGCAACGCTGCCAAAATCCACTGTTTTTCCCCCTTCGTCCTCTCCAGCCGTCTCGCTAGCTTCTCCAGAGACCTTAACGATGTCAGTATGTCCCCGAATTCCTTATCTCCATACACCGACTTGGACTTCTCCTCGGAAGCCAGCGCATTGTGGACTTGCCAATGGCACAACAAGTCTGCATATCGTCTCAGTGGTGACGTAACCTTGACATACCCATCAACCCCCATAATTGGCACCTTGCCAATCTTTGCCTGCAATACGACCGGTCCGACCTCCGTGAAGGCTTCAGGCAATGTCGTTGACCCCTTTTCCAGCTTCTTGCAGATATCCAACCAGTTATCCTTCGCCTGCGGCTGCGCTCTGAACGGCACTGGGATCTCCCGTTCCGCACACCATCTGGCCGCAACTTCACCAGCAAGAACCATATGCGGGGCAACGACACGTCCCGAGGCCCCCGAATTGTCATAGGAAATGTGGATGTACACATCCTTATTAGCGGATTCGGGGATGCCAACCTTGACTGTCGGACGCTCGGGGAATGACGTCAAAGCACCCGCCTTGGCCCGGCGGGCAGTGAGGACGTCGCCGAGAGTCTGCAGAGTCTGGAGATCAGCTACTTGAGAGGGGGTCAAGCTAGTCGAGTCAACCATGATACGGGATTTGACCGGCTGGGGCTTCGGGCCAACGGAATACTCAGTGATTGGGGGAAGAGGAACATCAGTATGCTTGGCAGGTGCCACTTTGACGATTTCCTCACCGCGGATACAAGTGAGCTCGCCTAGTATCCCGGGTGTGATGTCGACCGCCTTGATCTGGCCATCTTCTGAAACTCTGGCACTGAACGTTAAGCAAGGCTTTCCATTACCAAGTGAGAATTTCCCCATGATTGTCTCGGCAAAGAACTCGTCTGGAAACATGTTCTCATGGTATCCCGCCAAGTAAAGGTTCTGCGGGAGCGTCTCAATCCACTTGGCCAACTTGCTCTTCGGCTCTAGGAATGCCGCGGGGTCCGCAACGTGCACGTGAACCCACGTATCCGAATTGTCGGGAATCTTCTCTACCGACACCGCATCGTCAATCAAAGTCGTACTCGGCTCATCAATGGCAAAAACGTTGGCCTTCTTCCAAGATCTCCGTCTGCTATTGGCAACATCCTCTCTACTGGCCCCCTCGACATCCGCCTTCAACTGTCGCAGATACCCAGAGTTGTCCTGTCTCTCCGAGATTGCGGTCATCCCCGGGAACCGGGTGGCATACCGCGCCTGCAGATCCCAAGGCTTCTTCCACCCGACCTCAACCAAGAACGACCAGGCAAGCGCTGAGTTTAACTTGGCCGGCTCATCGGTGTTCTCCTGGCCCACCTTGGCCTCCCAGTACTCCTTGCCTTTTCCGTACTCTCCCAATAACCGCAAAATCGCCATCCCCACCGCCGTCATTTCTGATCCCCTCCTAAGCCCCTCATACGCCGCCCAGATCTCCATGAACCTCAGGAACCTCGTATCATTCCCCTTCCACTGAACCTGTTTCTTCTCCGGGTTGCCAATCAACGGACTAACAACACCCGCCGCTGACCACCATCTCGATTTCCGCGAAATAGCAATAGCTTCACGGGCGCGCTCTAGGAAGCAGACAATATCATTGTACGGGACCAAATGATGAACTATAACCTTGGAAGCAACGAGATTCCCGCCGAGGGCCTCCATGTAGATGCGAACTTGGTTCTCGGTGAATTCGATATCGCGAACCCAGGTTGTGGGCAGGATTTCGTAGAGTTTCTCACCGTCGGGGCCTGTGGCGTGGGTCAAGCTGAAGGCATGCTTGTCATGACCAAGGAGATATCTGTGGACGGCGTACAAGGCCTCAGGACTCTTCCAGTCCTTGAGCTCCTCCTTTGTGGGCTCCCGAACAACAAAAGGATCACCCCTAGCCTTTTTCTTCAACATCTCCATCCGCTCGTCGTGAGAAATACGGTAGATAATCTCCGCAATCTGAGGCAAAGTAAGGTACTTTAACTCCTCCCGATCTGCCAGCTCTTCATATGACTTGTTGAATGCCGATAGATTCAGCCGATACCAGTCATCCGCCCGATCCTGAAACTTCTTCAATCTCTCTATTAATTCCACAGAAGTCCCCGGCTTCGGCTGGAACTCATTCAAGTCTGTCACCACATCTTCATTCTTGGGAAGATACTGCAACAACTCCTCATACTCTTTCTTCTCCGCAAAATCCGTCACCTTGAACGTATCCTCCACATTTACTGCCCTCGCGAACTTCCCCCCCCGCACAGCTAACCAGTACTTCCCCTCCTTCATCCCAACAACAACACCTAACATCGGCGTCCTCATATCATCACTTCGCACCTCCACTAACCAGCCATTTTGCCACCCCATGACAACCCCTGTATCCTTCCCCACAAGATCCCTAAGCTCCCCTCCACTCTCCGCCTTGTTCAAATGGTTCGGAATATCCCCCAAAGTCGAGCAGTCCGCCGCCAGCTCAATCGCCTTTGACGGGTGAGCCTTTGCCCATTCCATCAAGTATTTATACGTCGGTGATGCGGCAATCGTCGCCGGGTCTGGGATAGGGTCAGCGCGGGCACCGCGACGGGTGCTGACGCGAATTTGAGGTTGACAGTTGGTGGCGGTGATGGTGCTGTAGGAAGCTCTGATGGGTAAATGTTGTGCGGAGAGGGTCCGGAGCACCGGTGCTCGACAGACAGTTAAGCATTGCATTGTAGTGATGTACATAGTGAATATGATTTGGGACTTCACCAGGCGAGCAACAAGTGAAGTACTGATATATAATCGAGGATACAAAAAGACGACGGTCCCCTGTAGAAATCAATTTAAACGACGTTCCAGCGTCCTGAAAACCAAGTGATGTGGTGCCCTTTACTATGTATTTAACCAATTATCCCAAATCCCATTGCCTAGATTTTTATTATCAACATCCCTCCAATCACCACGTGACTCTCGCCAAATTACTTCTTCTTAGATATAAGTGGATGGAGATAGTTCATTAGGGTTACCGTGCGACGACACATCACTATCTCCCAATAATTACTCACTAAAACAAAAAGCTTCAGTTATTTGTTTGGATTCCTGAATGTAATCTGTATTTATTACTAAATTTATTCACAACACCGAGTAACAATTCATACTTTTTTTTGATGCCAACCAAACAAAACCCAAAATGGCCCAAAAACGCCAATGATGAAAGAAGCCCGAAGCTTGCTGAGTCTGTAGAAGTGAGTAAAAAGAGCAAGATAGGAAAACAATAAAAAAGAAAAAGAAAAGGATAACCACTAAGGTAAGGTTGGGGGGTAATAGGAAAGGAAAAAAAATATAAAAAAGAAATGACAAGTCCAGCCGATAAAAAATGCCAGAATGCAAAAGGTGTTCCGAGATCAACAGATCAGATAACAACGCCAGCTAACCCAGAAAGGAAATGAAAAAGAAAAAAAATACAATTATACACATCCGCCAGTCCAACAAACTGGTTTCCGCGCTCTACCGGATCCGTCCGTCATTGCAGAGACACCGTTAGAAACCCCGGCGAATCCCAGACGACCCAGCAGGTCCGAAGAAGCTACCTTTGCCAGCCAACATTCCAGATGATGTGCGCAATATCCCTGTAAGTATAAAGTAAGTCAACAAACCGTCTGAAGATGCCACCGTCCCTCTCGCTAGGAGCGTTGAGGTCGGCATAGGTAGAAGGGGGACCAGTTCCTCCCGGGCCAAGGCTCGGAAGATCTGATATGTAGGGCATATATCTCATACCCGAAGAAGTTCTGTGCACGTCTGGTGATGATGATGATAGCTCACCGAAGCTGCCGATAGAGGTGGATTTCTTAAGTCCACCAAGTCCACCACCGCTTCTGAGCCCACCCATCGAAATGCCGCCCAGAGACCGAGAAAAGGCTTCATCGTTGTCATCATCATACTCTGCATCACTGTTCTGTTCCGGTTGCTGGACCATAATCTCTTCCTGCTCCTCATCCTCATCCTCGTCTTCGTCAGAATCAAACGAGAATCTTTTAGATGGAGCAGGGGTTCTACCACGAGCAGCCATGGTCCGTCCGCGGCCACGAACAAAATCCTGAGTAGAGATGTCTTCTTGCTGCTCAATCTCGACTTTATCATCATCGTTATCGGTGACAAAGAGGTTGCCAGACTTCTTTGCATGGCGCAGCGTAGTGCTGGCGCGAGGATCAGACTCTGGCGAAGAAGTCACAATAGGACTCTGGAAAGTGTGCGTCATAGCCGACTGTGGTGATAAAGTCTCTTCTTCACACTTCAATAAAGTATCAGGGAGCATTGCAATGGCGGGGCGGCTGGGGGCAGGTGCAGTTCTCCGGCGTAGTAAGGGAACTCTGCGCGCAGGCCGCCGAATGGGGCCAATGTACAGGCCATCATCGTCATTGTCATCAGAAGAATACGATGGGGGGATGTTGTCCTCATCGTCATCGTCGCCCTTGTAGTCGAGGGCGATGCATTGTGACACCTGCTCGTTGAAGTGGATATGCTTTCCGGTAGTAGGAGAATCGATACCAGGAGTAGTCAAAGTAGGCCCGCACAAAGGCGAGTTATCAGCACTAAGACGTCTGCGTTCGTGGAACAGATGATCAGAAGTTGAGGTAAGGATCGGTCTTCGCAAGTGGTTCTCCTGAGCCTGGATAACAGCAGTAGCCTGCTGAACAAGGGATGAAGTGGAAAGTGAACGCTGAAGCATTGCCTCCGACTTGCTACGCTTCTTCAAGATGGGCTTAGTAATGGACGCAGCACTGGGCGGGTCGTTGCTGGAAGTGACACCATCAGTGGCAATGCTGCCTGTTTGCAGAGGGCCATAAAGCCAAGTGACGTCAGATTCTTTGAGCCTACAGCATGAGTACAGAGCATAATCGTTAGTGGTAGTATCTTTGGAAGAGATGCGACTTTTATGTCGCACGGACAATCTCACCAATTCAGCGTCTCGGGAGAAACAGTTTTGAGCTTATTTTTTGACTTCATCCAAGTCCGCCAAGAGGCATTTTCTAACCGTGCCGAGTTTGTGATCTGGCCACGGCGAGACACAACGTATTTCCATGACTCCCAAATATCCTCCTCACGCCAGTCATGGCATAGATAGTCGACATGGCGAGACGGCACTGCGCGGACAGCAGTATCATCCTCTGAGTTGAAGATTACTGGTGACTGCGGGCGGGATGTAGTCTCGGAGTTGTTAATGTCGTTTTCTAAGCTAGGCGGAGTAGCAATTATCGAAAGTGGCTTAGCTACCGGTGTGGTGGAATCGGGGCTCGCAATAATGTCGGTCGAATAAAACTGATGATAGTGCGGTGGGATTCCGTTGTTGTCAGAGTCCGCCGAGTCATCATTATCAGAATCCAGAGACATGTTGGAATCCGAGTCTAGTGAAGGGGCCTTGTTGGCAGAACCGGGGGACAACGGATATTGGACCGGAGAAAAGCCAGGGCAGGACCGGAAAGGTGCGGAAGTGGGATCCTGATGTCTTCTCAAGGAAGCAGAAGCAGTGAAAGTATCGCTAAAGTGGTCAGTCAAGTTGGTTGTTAATTCTGACCCTTGCAAACTCTGTAGCCGAGAGGAACTGCCAGTCCGTCTCAAGTCTCCAAGACTACTAGACTGTGAAACCGATGTGAGGTCAGTAGAGGAATGAAAGGCTTTGGGTGAAGCGTGAGCTTTGGACAAAGAAGTAGTCGCAGGGGAAACGCCCATTCCCATAGTAAACTTGGTGGTCGAAAACGATCTCTGTAGACCGCCTACTGACTGCTCAGATGCCTCAGATGTATGACTGACTGTGGTAACAGCTGGTGACATGATGGCGAAACAAAAACAAAAAGTCCGAGTATAGGATAGACAGGCGTGGTAGATGATCGGATCGGCAGTACGAAAGTTATTCCTAGAGCGGACAGCCTAGGATATACAAGTCGACAAGACGTTCAGTAATGTATAGGGTAGTGGTGGTGGTGGCGGTGACGTCGAGAAGCGAATCGTAGTAATGCATAGGCCGAAATGAGCTGGGTTTGTTGAGCAGCTGTGGCATGAGGATTGACGGTTGTTGTCTTGCAAATAAGGACTTCCGAGGACAGTTTCCGGAGTCGGCAGAAGCTGTGATAGGTATTATTGGTAAGAGTTTTTGTTCCGAGTTCTAAATCTAAAGATGGTTGCTACTAGGTTGTTGTATCATGGAATTATTACCAAAGGTGAGTGGTCAGACAGCAGATGGGTGATTAAAGATTAAGTTGTTGGTCCTTTTTTAAAAAGCATGCAGCAGACGCTCTCAACAATTCGGAATCAAGAAAAAAACGGCACCACAGTCGTCACGAAGAGGGATCGGAGAACTATGAACAGGAGAAACAAGACGTCTTAACAATCAAACCAAAGACCAGACAAGGGTAAAAGGAAAAGAGGATCAAAACAAAAAAAAGGAAAATTGAGAATCTCCAGAAGATGAATCAAGGCTCGATGGGAATGGACCTTAGTGTGAAATAGCGGGGGCTCCCACTCTCAAGTCCCGAGGCCAGATCGAGAGCTCACAGGGCTGGGGATACCGCCGATCTTTGGGAGGGTTACAGTGGGTTCCAGCGCTGAGTGTGGTGTGGTTGGTGCTGGCGGGGGGGAAGGGAGGTTGCAACTTCAATGGGGGACAAGGCTGAATTGGTGCAAAAGTCGTCAGTGAGATTCCAGGGAGTCTGAAGGGAGGAGGATACAGCGGGCCTATCGCTGGAAGCGGATGGTCTGGCAGAACCTCGTGCCCTTTAGGTGTATTTTTTTTCTGTTGTTAAACTGGAATTGATTCCCAAAGGAGGTACAACGTGTGATGGGACTGTGTGATGGAATTTATTTCATTTTATTTGTAGATATTTCAATATTATCTTTTTTCCTTGTTTCTTTCAGTGGATTTGCAGCCAATGGAATGGCCAGCTCAACATTGATTGTCCAAACCACCCCACACCACATAATTTGCCCCCTCCAAACCAAAGAAAATAAAGCAAAAGCGTGGAAAGAGCAGAAACAGAAGCACATTGTGTTGCCTTCATCAGCTCAATTTCTTCACAAGAAAATTCACTTATCGGCCCCCAAAACGAGGTCTCTACAAGCCCCCCGTCTGTGCCCATGAGAGAAAAAAATCAAGTCACCTGAACATTAAACCCAGCACTGTGTCTCTATAAGCAAGTGCGGTGTGGCCTATCAGTGTTATGTCTGCAGATCACACTGTCTTCTGTCAGTCTGAGGTTATTCTCTTTGATCATTGCTTTTTTTCAATAATGAGCGGGCTGTCTGTGTCAATCAGATAGTGCATCATGTCTATAATTTCTGTGCCCTCGACCTGCACCTCGACGTTACCTTGCAACAATGAGAATAAATAGGCGGCAAAAACTGAGTAAACCCTCGACTATCTCTATCTCGACAACTAAAACATGTTTCTATCAGACCACTGAGTCAGCTAAACCGCAGACAGCCTTTCTCTCTCTCTATCCTCGCAGTCTCCGACCTCGTAATATTTAAATATATTGTGTTATTTAAAGTGGCTCTTTCTCTTTCTCTCTGATCTCCGCAAAACCAAGAATCTCTGCTCTGTTTCCTTGTAGGTCATTCACACAGTTCCAGATCGCCGAAAGACTTGCTTGGCTAGCTTAAAGATTGCTTGCACAATCGGGATACAGGGTTAGGGTTGTTTATTTGTGATGACAAAGCTGAGAGACGGCTCACCGGGAAGGCTCAAGCTCGTATAGAAAAGCTTGATGGATTGAACGACCCGTTGCAGCAATAGGGATTCGGGACTGTCAATATCATGAAGTTGGTAGAACGGGCTGCGGCTGCAATTGCGGGGAGCGAGAACCGGATTGCCACGGACTGTGACATTGAAAGGTGATAGTGGCAAGTTGAGGATAATACAGTACAATTGATGCTGAAAACATTCGTTTGTCTTTTTTGCTCTTTTAGTGTTATTGTGATTCAGGGGATTTCGGCATTCTTTGATCAATAAGTGCAAAGTTTGGAAATTCCATAGGCTTAGGAGCCGTCTAGCGCCAATCGAGAACAATCCCGGCGAGTTTTTTTTTACCTAATTAGGGTTAACTTCTAGCCGTAGAATACCGGATCTAAATCTAGATTCTTATACATGAATGAGATGATACGGCCAATGAGCATAATGGTACCAAAAAAACAGATATATACTTTTTTCATATGGAATACCGCGTATTCATATCATCCAGCTGAATGACTAGAAAACTGATAAGGCACCAACAATATTCTAAGTGTTCACAAAAAGTATTTCCAACCTTGTGGAATGTGAGCCGTCACCCCGGACCTCCATTTTCCCCAGATTCCAGACCGGAACAAGCAATCATTTTTTGCAAACGTGACACAGCCAGTATCTCAGCATCTCTTTCCACTGTAGAAACGTTACTATCCAGTCCTTTGTCACTTAAATATGATATGTACTTTTGTTCCCACCGTCCATAAATGGCTGCCAAAATTTCTTTACCAATAATCTATCGAATCTTGAACCTTTATACCGAAAAAAAGACGAGAAAAAAAGCCGGCCCGAATTGAGCCTCAAGTGTCCCTGTCGCGGCGTTAGCGAAGGCGATCTTTATGCAGGAGAAACAGCATAGAAGCGTTCTAAAGAATCTCGACCAATCGATTTAGGGTTCTGTCTATAAGGTGTGAACAGTGATACCAGCAACAGCAGCAAGTAATTCAATTGCAATTGATGCTTTTCTCAGAATGATAACAATAACATTGCCAACAAGTTTTCAAATATCGTCATTGTTCGCTTTCCCAGTTTGTAAATCCTTAGCAAAGAGAAAAAAGAAGAAAAAAAAGGTCACATGCTCGATCTGCTGTTTCATCTCTGCCATCACAACAATACATAATAATAAAATAAAATGAAAAAGAGTATTTAGAACAATTACTTTTGCCTCATTTTGTGCCCATCTCCACATTGTGTCACGCCTTCTCCAGACCCAAGATAAAATAACCCCACGATCCCCAGCTCAAACCAATCATGTAATACATATAACTCACAAAACCACAACCCGCCACTTGCATATATATATATACCACGCATCTCATGATCATTTAACCCCTCGTCCCTCCTCCTTCGTCCTTCTCTTCCCTCCCTGCACCAACCCCAAAGACAAAAGAGCCCCATTTCCTCCCCTCTCAACGTCGTGTCATCCAGGAATAAAAATCTCACGATCCCCCTAGCTCGTTCCTATCTTCTCTGGTTGCTTATAGCCATGACTTGATTTCCGGGGAACCGGGGACAAATTGGAGAACTTGGGAACTGGGGGGAAAACGATCTTTGTGTTTTGAGTGCCTACATACAGCAGCAGATTAGATTAGGGAAACACATCAGGTGCATCTTTCTATTCACGTATTAGTACCAAGTGTCAGTTTGTAGACTTGATTAGATGTTTGTGTAGCCACCCCAGGTATCACATGGGCCCTTTTGTGCACTTCCAACCCGACGATTTTTGCGGAGATTCCAAGTTCGTTATAAACCCTAATATATCCACCCATGTCATCGTTCTTTTTGTTTACAGCATGATTCCAAATGGTGAGAAAATTGTCAGCCGGTGCCCATGTGACCAGAAAATCATGAAAATCCAATATCACAATCTGCATGTCGTAGACTGTTGGATACAAGGGTGAGGGTCAGTCTCTCCAATGTTGTGGCATTCATAGTCAACTCGCCACAACTCATCATTATGCACTCCGCCCGTCCTTCCCGCAAATCTGATCCCTAAAATCATCTGTTCGGTTGCTTGCCTAGACCTTTTCATGCCCTTCCACCTCTAACACACCCATAGATGTCATCCACAAGTAGGTGGACGTTTGTAGGATGAATCAGCAATCAAAATGTTGCATATAGGTTCTATTCTATTTTGTCAAGTGCATCCGTCAGTCCGACTCAAACCGTAACTATTGACCCCCACCACAACTCATCACGTATCACGCCTCCACCTTCTCAAACGCCACCGATGCCGGCAACCGGAACGAAGCACAATACATGCTTTTTTTCGGCGCCACATCTCTCACATTCCATAACGAAACCTCCCCTTCCTTATTCCCATCCCCAATCTTCAACTCCACCCCAATCTCCTTCTTAATTCTCTCCACCACGTCACGCCCCGCCTCCCCCAAATTCCCCTTCACCGCAAAACAATGCACATGCACCACCGGCAACTGCCTCCCCGTCCTCTCAAACAGCTTCTCCTCCCCAGCATACAGCCCCAAAAAATGCCTCAAGAATTCTATTGCTGATGCCGGCAAATTCATGACAAAATGGTTCACGGTGGCCGGAATGGGAATCCTTGTCACCGGCCTCTCCCACTTCTTCCCCTCTGCAATCGCCTTCTGTTGCGCCAAGCGCTCCGCCTTGCCCATATTCACGGGGACCTCAGCGACCTCTCCCGCGCGATGAGCACGGAGGATCTCCCGAACCGACCATGGGATAAACTGCCGGCCATCCTGGTTGAATGGGCGCACATGCGGCGCCACCTTGTTCCGAGAAATCGCGACCTCCAGAGCCTTGAAGGATTCGGGATTGTAGTCGTTTGCCCAGACGAAGACGCTCTTTTTCCCAGCGGGGACAGCAAAGGGGCCGATGCCGGCCATGACATCGACGACGGCTTCGCCGGGTTGGAATAGGTTGATGAGGCGGGAGTGTTCAGTTTCCAGCTTGGAATTCCAGTAGACTTTGGCGTAGTCGAAAGCAAAGGTGCAGTTATTTTCCTGGACCTCGACGTTGAGGTCGTTGGGGCCGAGGAGGACTTCGTAGGCGAAGGTGCGGAATTGGGATTTGGCGCCGACGTTGTCGATTTTGTTGATGACAGTGCGGACGCCGGCGTTTTTCTCAGCAATAACTTGGGCGATGAGCTTTTTGTAAGGGAGGTAGCGTTCACGGAGGTTCAGGTGGACTTGATGAAGAAGTAAAGTCAGTGGGTGATAAGGCGGAATGGAGAGAAGAGGGACAGAACTTACCGACATGACCGACAGAATTGAAGCCGGTAGGGATCTCATCGTGGAGTTCCTCAGGGAGGATAGAGGTGATAACGTCAACTGAAGGAGTTGTCAGTATACTATCATAGGATAATAGTAAACGTAGACAAGACTTACGGTAACTCCAGTAGTCGTAGTCGAGCTTCAGCTCATAGGGAATCAATCCCAATTCATCAGCCTTGAGAGCCTCGGCCAAGACCGATCCATACGTTGAAGGGTCTATGTCCAACACTAGGTCAATGTGACATCACTACTAATAATCCATTCAGCTCACTCACCATCAATCTTCACATGCGGCTTCAACAACAAACACTTGCCCCCCTTCCCCGCCACTTCCCCCCTCGGATCCACCGCAATCGGCGAAACCCTCTCAACCAACAACAACTCATTATTCTTCTCCATCGCCTTCCGATACTTGCTAATCGTCTTGTTATCCTTGATCGCCGCCGCCGCCAACTGGAACGTCTTGCAAAACAAATTCTTGTCCAGCGTCGTCATGGTGCGGGCTACTGGGGCGCGTAGCGGGAGCATGATGGCTTCTTCGGGGGTTTGCGAAGGCTGGAGGCTCCGGTTAGGTGCGGATTTATTGGAGGGGTGGGATGGGGTTGGGGTTGGGGTCGGAGCCGGGACCAAGGAAGCGGAAGCGGGGACGGAGGGGGGTGGTGAAGATGATAAGGAATGAAGGCATTTCATGGACTAGCAATAAAGCGCATCAAGTGAATTTGTGCGATGAGGTGGTGTCACCAGATTATGAGTTTTTGTAAATCACTCACCATTTTGTGATTCTCAATCAGTCAACTGCAGATGTCAATTAATGTCCACTTATTAGCGTCGAAAAAAATTGCATCCACGATATGCAAAAATGAGCAGGGATTTTAATTGATTCACTTTCAAATAATTCCGATCCTGATTTCGCCATTATTTCATCGAAATCTAGCGATTAAATGTGAAGGAAACACGCAAAAAAGTAATAACATGGCACAGAGAAAGTCTGTCAAGAAATTATGTCTTAATTTCACATGACAGAAGATTATAACACACAAAGATATCAACTTCACACAAATTTGCTTTTATATCAATGCAATGATGATCTAACAATAACCTCAATGGATCCCAAAAAAGAAACCTAAATGAAACCATAACAATCAAAATGAGATATTAAATACAAATGAAAACCCACAATAAATGACCAGTCTATACAATGACAACGTTCCAATAGCAAAGAAAACGTCGTCTCCTCAACACTTGTCCCCACAGCCCCCCTTATTTCCCCTTCCGCTGTTCCGCTCCAGCAAACTTCCTCAGACCCCGCAGGAACACCTGATAGCCAACCCCAGAGTTGTCCTGCTGGCAGTAAATCTCGGTGAGACGAATCGGCCACGGAGGGTAACCTGCGAGTTCGATGTAGGGAGTGAACACGAGCAAAAGATCGGGCTCGCTCATGATACCTTCAGACAGCTCAGCGTCCATAAGCTCAATGTTGATGTCGGCGGGGGCAATCTTGCCCTTCTGGCACATGTCGGCGAGGGTCTTGGTTAGGTCGACAATCGAGTCGCGGCCATCTTCCTCAGAGACGATCAGGATAGACATGGCATTAGTAAGGCGCTGCTGGTAGATGCCGGTTCCGGGAGAAGCAATAGGCTCCAAGTGAGGAGCAGAAACGGTGAGAGCGTGGTAGTCGAGACCGTAGTAGGTGTTGAACTTCTGGATGATGGCACGGTGAAGCTGAGGCATGTAACCCTTGAGCACACCTGAACACGGTCAGCATGATGGAGGTTTTTGCAGAAGTGATCGCCATGTCACTTACCAGTACGCTCGTAAATTGAGAGGAGCGGGATACCCGCACAAGAGGTCCACACAGCGAGATCAGAGGCCTCGTTAATAAGCCTCTCCAGATCGGTCGCTCTACCAACATTCTCCATCTTGAGGATAGCACTGAGATGCTTTGGCTTCTTACTCAGTGGTTTCACGTCACGCTCGATGAGGGCCGGAGTACGGTGATGGTAGAAGAGGATTGATGCAATACGGTATGAAATAGCATGCCACAGGTGGCGCAGGCGGATGTACAGCGAGAAGAACGAATGCATTATGGTGAAGACCAACAGGTGAAGCTGGTGGCGTAGGAACCGACGCAGTCCAAAGCGCGGAGCTTTGGACTTGGTGCCCGGAGTGCCGGGGACTTTGGTTTGCGACCACGGGTTATCATCGTCGGCATCGGGGTCCGGGAGATGGCGCTGTGCGGAACAATCGGGTTAGAATAGATAGAGGAAAGCGATGCAAATTGGTGTGGTTAACCAACACAGGAATCCGAGACAGGCAACACAAAAAGCTCACTGCAGATGGCTGGACAGTTGGGAAACTAACCATGACTAGCGCTATGCGCTGCTTCTCATTAAGAAGCTTGTGATCGGCCTTGTCATCCAAGCGGTATGATTTGCGTTCTCGTACAGAGACAGACATTATGGTTGTGATTGTTGATATGGCTTAATATAATAAATGATAAATTTGGAAATACCACCAAGAGACTGATGATGCGCACAGCGCAATTGAATATATGGGTGAACAGACGCCAAGCTGTGGCAACTACAAAAGTGGCGACACGATGACGACAGTCAGAAAAGCTAGTGTAGCTATCAGAAGAATAGGAAAAAGAAAAAGAAGAGGAAACAAATATAATAAAACACAAGTAAATAAAACGAATGATTCGAATGCAAAAGTGTATTATGAAAACCAGGCTGTGTCAAGAGGACAGAATGCAATTCTGTTCCTTGTCTCTAGTTCGGCATAGGTCTGTCGGTAGAAAAAAGTGAAAAAGACACGCTCTGGGAATTCACAAGCCAAAAAAGAAAATCCAATTAAACGAGAAGAAGACCGAAAATTGATCAGATGCAGAAAACCCTGGGCCGCGCAAATTTCTGTCATCATCATAGGCCGTGACCTCGATTGGCTTTGGCATGGAGCTGTTTGAAATTTACCAGCTGCTAAACACTCCCAAAAGAGCTGTCAACAGTCAGCCAGAAACAGCTCCGCCAGCTGTCAAAGCTTTACATCCCACCTTTGCACCCCAGAGCTCCCAAGACCATAGAGAAGTCTACTGGCGGAATCAAGTGCCGAGAACGCCTGCGGCAGCATATAAAAATCGTCCTTCCAACGCATATTACATCGCGGCGCTCAACTTAATCTTCATTTCTTACTGCCATTACGCCCACTATCTGCCCACAAACCATCCGACATCTACGAAAAGCGCCCAAGAAACCACCTGCCTCGACGCCCCTGGCTTGCCCTTCCGCCGTGAAACCACCATCCAATTTCCGCTTCAACCCACGCGTCTACAATCACATGTCAGGAATCATTAGTCCCTAGAACTAGCCCACGCACACACATACACTACACATACACTCAGCGAGGACGAGCCATCGCAGGCGACGGCTACGCAATCATAATATCCTGGCTCCTATCGTCATTTGCAACGAACCAAGGCAATCCTATAATCTGATTTTAACACCCCGCATATGATGTCAACTGACCGCTCGGCAGTCGGCGCATCGACTGCCTCTGGGCTGAAAATGCTGTTTCCCAAGGGTCCCAGTTTTACTCTAGAGGATTTCTCCAGTAAAGACTTCATTGTCCAGGACTTTATCAACAAGCTTGCGGATAGCGCAGTCCCTCCAAACCGGCGATCAACAGCCGGGCAACCCGGACAGCAAGCTTTTGACCCGAAACCGCTGATCCGGACATTTGAGAGTGAGTTGTTTGAAACAGAAAAGAATATGCATCAATAGCCGGACTGACATATTCTAGATACGGTGGCACAACTGGCGGAGTTAAGCGAAACGCTACAAGATCGCGAATCGGAGCTGATGTCACAAGTGCGCCGAGCCGAAATCCAACACGATCAGACACTCGATACTTTGGGCCACAAATTGGACCAGTCTATTGAATCTTTCGAGGCCCTCGATATTAACAACAACGATAATGCCAATGGATCTTCACGAGGCCGTTCGGGAGGTCGGACTTCTGACTTGGGGGGTATCGTGGCCGTACAGATTGGTGAAAAACTGGAGGACCTCGACCGAAAACGTCGTCGTGCGCAAGATGCAATCTTCTTGATTCAATGTTGGCAGGAGGTCAGTGAGAATGGCACATTGACGTCATTGCAGGAGATGCAACGACAGGGTGGATCGGACAACAAGATTCGCTGCGCGGTCATTGCGAAGCAATTGATGCGCATCAGTCAACGACTGGATACCGCATCATGGGGATCATCAGGCTCTAGAGCTGCTGCTCTGTTGAACGGGACGACTCCAGGCGGATCTATTGCTTCTAATGGCGGTGTCCGTCATAATACCCGGGAGCTTCTGGAAAGATTCTCAGAAGGTTTGGAACAAGAGCTCTTGACACAATTCAACGGAAGCTACAGAAGACAAAACTTTGATGACATGCGTGAATGCGCTAGGGTGCTCAAGGATTTCAATGATGGTGCCTCAGTTATCGCTATCTTCGTGAACCAACACCAGTTCTTCATTGATCGGGACCAGCTTATGGGCGATGAGGTCACTACCGACTCGGAAACCTGGGACCGGATGGCTGACCCTGATGCCGAGCCGCCAGGTGTTGAGCCTAGTCTTCAGTCACTGGTAGATGAAGTGCGCATTGTCATGCAAGAGGAGTCCTTTATAATCAAGAGGGCATTCCCCTACTACGAGACTGTACTCATCAAGTTCATCCAGCGCGTGTTCCAACAATCGATCCAGCAAAGACTAGAGTTGGTCCTTGACAAGGCCGCTGGTATCTCATCTCTAGCTTTTCTACGGACATTACATGCGTCTCGTACTTACTTGAACACGCTCATTGATGATCTGAAACAACATGGTCTCACTGAACACCCCGAGCCCTGTTCAGCGCAGGTCTCGACTACACTTGACCAGCAGATCGAGGAGCTGTTTATCCCTTACCTGATGGGCAACGGTTACATTGAGCGTGAACGAAAGAGCTTGGAAGAACTATATAACTCACTACTGTTCAAGTACACTACCTTCCACTCGCGCCGTCAAAAGAGACCAACTGGTTTCATGGCGTCCCTCGCCCAACAAGGTACTCAGATGATTTCCACTGCTAAGGATGCCTACCTCGAACGCCTGGACTCTTCTGATCTTGCTGCGACTCAGAAGGCTATGATGCTTCGAGTTGCCGGAATAACGGAGACCAACAAGAATGATATCGAGTTGGCTGATGAAGACGGTATACTCAGTGTCCTGTATGCCAAGCGGATGCTCACCTGGATGGCTGAGAGTGTCCGCCGTGCCCTCGAACTGGGCTCTGTTACGGAGACTCCTAAGGATGTCAACGTCCTCATGAACCTTTTATTAACGAGTCTCGGTCAAGTTTATATTGATACTGCTCTTGATGCTGCTGCTGATGCTGCGTCATCACTAGAGAACAGCAAAACTGAGCCTGAACTCACCTATCTAGTCAATCTCCGCCCCGTCATTACCGTCACTGCCCTGATGGACCACTTTACCTCCACCGTTCTCATCCGTCTCGCCGAGGGCAACGCCACAATGCGCCGCAACATGGAGGCCCAGAAGCGCACACGTCTCACAGACCTTGAGAAGAAAACTAATGATATCCTCAAGGCTACGATCGACGTCATTGCGAACTGGACCGCCAAGGCTCTCAACACGCAAAAGAAGCTCGACTTCAAACCCCGCGACGGTGACGATTTGGATTCGCTACAAACGCAGACGTGCGAGTCTATCTGCACATTCCTCTCCCGCGTCAAAGTGTGGGCAGAAAAGGCCATTGACGGGCCCAATCTCGAGCACTTTTCCTGCGAGGTGGCCATTGCCGTTTGCCGACTCCTGTTTGAGCATTTCAAGAAGTTCCAGGTTAACGCCACGGGTGGTCTTATGGTTACGCAGGATATCGCTAAGTATATGGGCACGGTTAAGACCTGGAAACTCACGCGGGATGTCGAGTTGGTGGTGGAGATGCTGGCAGAGGTGGGGTCGCTCTTTATTGTGGGGCCGGAGGCGTTGAGGGAAAAGACGAGGACGTTGGCGACGGGGCCGGGAGGGCTGGGGAAGAGGTTGACAAAGGTGGACTTCAAGGCGTTTGTGCAGAAGAGAGATGATTCGAGTAGTTTGGGAATACAGAGTGTGTTGTCGGGGTTGTGAGTTGAAAGGGAGGGAAGGGAATAGTATATATTACTATAGGGACGCTTACGATGTTACGGATTTACATTTTATGATGTGGTTTTGTTTAGTGCTAAATGGTGTTTTTTGCATCACATATAATTTCATGGCAATGGTAATTCGTCAATCTATATGCCAATGCGCGTCGGAGGTTGGATTCTTTATGTATAGTCACTTAGAGTGCTTAGGTAATCATGGTCAATCAAGACCTTTCGAAGACCTTTTGCAGACTTGCTACTGCCCTATGTCTGCTTGGCTGCATGGCTTGCATGCCCGCCATCAGTAAACATGCAACCTGTGGATAGTGTCTATACCTTCAGCTTTAAGTCACATTATATTTAACTTAGTTCTTCTTTGCCAGTAAGTACAATTGTATACATGTCAATTGTACATGCAAGGACTTTTTTCTACCAAACAAGGTATTTGTAGGGTTATATTTTATTTGGGTTTATGGCATCCTGACTCGTATCCAGCGGGTGACGGCGCGAAGAGGATGAAATTAAGATTAACTCTATTTATACGGGCCCACTTTATGTAGGGGAATACGAAGGGGGGAAGCTTGATTGGTTGGTTAGCTGGAGTTGGTGAGAAGCCCTATAAGTTCTTGTTTTTTTGGAGTGAGTTTGTTGTGGGCGTGGACGTTGGTGGGGGTGCATTATGGTGGGAGCACTGGGCAGCCACATGAAACGATGGCAAATTTGGGTTGGTGGTATTGGCTTGTAAAGGGTGGATTAGTGGTGGTGAAGGAGGAAACAAGTATTTAGATGAATCCGGGATGAGAGAAGGAGATTGAGATGGGATGGGAGAGAGTTTAGGTGGGTGAGGCGGTAGATTGAGTTGTATTGGGGATATGACCGTGATGAAGAGGATGTGAGGTGAATTTAGATTGGATGGGTTTTTGTTTATTTACAGGCGTCACTGTTGTCTAAGAATGTAGCCAAATAAACATGTTTACACTGATCATTGTGCGTGATGAGGAAATTACAGACACAAGACCTCCAAAGTCCATCAATCTCTCATAATCACTATCCAAATTAGCTATATATATATATATATAAATATATACAATCATCAACGCAACACAATCCATCCAGTGAAAAATCCCCAATTCACATCATAACCATATACCATCCACTCCCAAATCTCCGCAACAATCCCTCTCTATCCCTCTCCATCCACCTCAAAAATCGCCCCGCCTAGCCCAGCCGAAGCAATCCGCAAACTCTCGGCCTCTTCATCCTTGTTCTCGACCACTATCATGCCAATACACAAAATTGGAAGGTCCTCTGAAAATCAATAAAGAACGCTGATCAGCATGGGAACTGGGAACTGAACTGGCTGGAGTGGGGAAAATCATCACAACTGACGTGGTGATGGCGAGCGGCTATGGCGGTGATGTGTGCATTGGACCAGATAGGGATTGGCCACGGTGTACGGCGAGCTTTTAGATGCTGAGCTTATTACTTTGAACTTGTCACTTTAGTAGGTTTTTTTTTTAATCTTAGAAATTCTGAACTGACAATTAGCTACATTTGAGCTATCAAACTAAGCACAAAACCCCCAACTAGTATATATATGCAGGTATATATTTCATATAACCTCTTGACAAACAAACTACCATAAGTTAATCAACAAACTTGAATTGCATCCCCGTCCCCCCCACACCCCACAAGTCTCACTCCAGCTTTTTTGTTACCCTTGTGTCCCACCCTCAAACTCCCCTCAGTTCTAGGCTCTTTCGCTCTAGGGGGCAATGTGTAGCCCATGTCCTCTCAATACGAGAAGCCTCCGTCATCCCTTGGCCTTATATATATAACAGCACCCGTCATTACCATGAACCATCATGGATTCGACAATCAACTTTGCTTTTGTTATTATACTTTTGGAGAGTTTATTTCACGCATGGAAGCACACGGCCTTGAGATGATTGATTCGTGGTGGATGTCAGGATTTTGTATATACACAAATATAAGTGTATAGAATGGTCGAGATCATGCGTTATTGGCGGGGGGGCCCCGTGGGACGATATGGCAACTAAAAGGCCTCCAGGCTACTGCACAGGAAAGGGTTATTGGTGGATCAAGTTACTGAAACAAGAAGTGATTGACGTTTCTGACTCAAAAGACAGGTATTTACGCTTCTCCCTCAATATATATATATAAAATCAACATAGAATAAAAGCCTCAAGAGAACAAATGTGCGCTGGCAATAACGTCGCAGTATGTGGGTTAGCATGCTGATGGCCATGGTGATAATGATGAAATATTTATGTGGTCATCTAGACCGCTGCTTGAAAAGTATCTAGATATGGACTTGGCGGGACCAGCACCTCTGAGCGTACCCGTTGGATGTGTGGCCTTCTAGAAAACAGCGGTGACCTTGATCATCTGGAGCCAACCTGCATAGTGGCTGACAATTCAATGTGGCTGGGGAACAGAACATGTGGAAGCATGAAAAGTACAAGCAAACTTTAAAACTAACTCTAAAATTGAACTACCAGTTTTCTTTGCCTCTTGAGAGGCTCGGAACTAACTCGCTTGATAGATTTTTAGACGCCGATGACCTAGAACGAGAGGAAGGGTGAGCTTGAAGGGGCATCGTGAGGTTATGGCTGATGGGTGTTTGGCGATGGCACATCAGACTGCCATCAGACGATGAACCATTCATATTTACCCCGTTTTGCTTTGCCTCCTTGTCACAGCACACCTGATCCGGCCGGAGCTTGTACGCCAGACTGGGGCCGCATAAAGAAGAAACTGATATACATTTTGGAGAGCCGGGAATGGAGAAGAGAAGGGAGAGCGTAGGTAAGTTCGAGGTGGGGCCAATATTAAAATATTATGGAATTTCCGGAATGTGAAGCATCACGAGCTTCGTTTGTTGCTACAGCTTTCAGGGAGACTTGGTGTGCGCTGCAGTCAATAGCCCACTTTGCCCCTGCTTGGCTGCAGAAAATACATATCGGGGATCTTGCTCACAGTCGTCTGTGATGGGGGTATTTATTCCTAGAAAAATGCTGCCTTGGCAACATGTATCCATATATCAAAAAGATCACCAATGGAAAAATGTGAAAACAAGACTCCTTTTAGCGCATAATGGCGATGGCAGTGAAATTACAGTCTTAGGGTTGTATGCTCTCTATTGCATCCTCGAGTACCTGATGAATGAAGGCATATCATGGAATTTACACAGAAGCTTTGTCTTCTGTTATTTAGATTGATGTTGCCATCGTCTATCCGGATGAGAACAATATCACGCCTCCGTTATTCGGGTAATGTCCTCGATAGCCATCTCTTAGTTCAATTATGGCTTCTCCGCATTATTGTTGTTCCCACATGATATAAATACGCAAAATGAAAAAAAGGAGGTTGTCTTGACTTCTCGTTGACTAGGATTACACCGAGGTATGCATTTAACATTTGAAGGATCGAGTTAATGTGACATTTTGAGTGGGGAAACTAAGGGTCTAGTAAAGAGGAAGGAGCGTGCAAAGACAAAAAGAAGGTCACTAGAAGAAAGTTTGAGGGGAAGTAACAAGTAAACAATAGGCAAATGATAATTTATCTAGGAGTAGCTGCAGCTTGCGGCTTTTAGGTTGGATTGAACCAAAATGTCAAAATTAAAGAGAAAAGAAAGAAAGGAGCTCAAGAAGAATTTCAAAATATTTGGTTGGATCTATTTGATTAAGTTATCGCGAGTAAACAAGCGCATCGCAATCTTGAAAGACAGTAAACTTGCTTGTCATGTCACTAAATGTCCATCAAACATGCAAAAACAATGATCGATTCCGAGGATAACTGACTTGCACAAACCTTACATCGGACGGTAAACGTCAGTGTCATGATTCGCTCTCTTTCTCCAGATTTACCTTGTGAAAGGGAAGCTACAACCCACTCACTATTGTAAACCCCCCACCCAAATGCCCAACCAACCGACCTTCTTTCCTGGTTCCATTTTTCAGTGCGTCGTTAGGCCCTGCGGTCAGGAACTGAGGCGAGGGACAAGAATAGAGAAGGAAAGCACTCACTGGCGTACCTGCCGGGGCACTGGAGTAACGCCGGGTAAACCAGGTAGCCAATGAAAAGCCAGAGGAGCCACTGACTTAACCTGATCAAATTTCATGCGAGCGCAATGGCCACACAGATTTTTTTTTTCGCACTCAATCAAAATAGGTGTACTTCGTACGAGCTGCATCTTGGTTTCATGGTCGACATGTATCTAGACCTTTATGCTCTCTGCTTCTCTTGGTCCTATGCCTTATCCAATCTTGCGTCTCGCCGGCAGGCTCCCAGGCTTGTCAGTCGAGAGAGAGAGAGTCTTGTCCCTTGATAAGAGCTTCAATGCTGACTGCGAGACTCTTGGCTCGCTCCAGAGCATTCGCTGCCCTGTGCGTCTGTATCTTGTTCACTTACAGAACTAAAGCCCAACAACACAGTTGGTCATTTTCCGTTCGGTTGTCTGTGGTTAGGCCATCACGAACCAAGTCATTAAAGACACGCCCAGCCGCCACGAATCCTGACACTGACTATCAAACCCTGTCTTCAGCAAGTGAGCTTTCCCCCCAGCGGCTCCGACAACTCATTTCCTCTTTTCGCAGCCCTCCTAACTAACCCACTGGCTCACACCCCTCCCCCCATCCCCTCCTGTCCTCTTGTTCCCAGCTTTGAGGGCTGGCAAGATAAAAACAGCCATTATCGCCTTTCTTGGTTCAGCTTCAAATTTCCCTTCTTTCTCTTCTTTCCTACCCCACGATCCCTAAGTCCTCGCGCCCACCATCGTCTCTCTCAATCTCTAATACCGCTTCACTCATTCAGCGGGCATTCGTTATCCGTCGAGGCCGATCTTCTGAGCTAACAATATACCGTTGCCTCAGTCCCAGCATCCAGAATATATTAATTCTTAATTCATCTGCTTTTTTGCGGTCCCGTTCGAATAATCAAATCGCATTCCTTCTTCCACAATGAAGGCTGCTTTTCTTGCTGCCGCTGCTCTAGCCGGCATTGCTTCCGCCGGGTCTCCCGCCCGCCGCGCTAACCACGACGCTCTCTTCAAGAAGCGTGGCCATGCTGCCGTCACTGCCGCCCCTGCTGAAGAATGCGGCTGCTCTACCGTCTACTCTACCTGGTACGGCGAGCCTACCCGTAAGTTTTGAGCCTATCCGAGACAATCCTGGTCCTTCCATAATGTTCATGTCAAAATTAATTGACACTGTATACAGTGGTATTCCCCTCCCCGGTAGCCTACGCCAACACCACGTCGGCCCCAGTTCAAGTCGCCTCGACTACCCCCGTTGCTGTCCCTACCAGCAGCAGCAGCACCGCGGTCCCTAAGCCTACCACCGTCAGCAAGCCCGCCACTGTCCCCACTCCTGCTGTTGAGACTTGCCCTACCGCCGGTATCTACACGTTCCCTGCGACTACCTTGGTTGTCACAGAGACTACTACCGTCTGCGGCGCCACCACTACTGTCCTGCCTTCGGGTACCCATACCTACGGTGGCGTCACTACCACTGTTGAGAAACCCTGCACCATCACCGCCAACGTTCCCATTGTCTCCACCGGCACTGACGCTGTTGTCACTTCCACTATCTCTTCGACCGTTTATGTCTGCCCCTCTGCTGGTGCCTATACCATCAACCCCCAGACTACCATTGTCACTAAGGAGTCTCAGACTGTCGTCTACCCCCAGGTCACCTCATTCCTACCTGGTACCTACTCCAAGGACGTTGTTGTCATCACTGCTACTGTTGACGAGTACGTGACCGTCTGCCCCTGGGTTGGTGGCCCCATCACCACTTCCTATTCCACTGAGGCTGCTGTCCCCACAACCTCTGCCCCTGCAACCTCAGCTGCTCCTTCCACTACCGCTGTCGCCAGCCCCTCTGTTATCCCCTCAGCCATCAACTCTGTCGTCAGCCCCTCTATTATCCCCTCAGCCGTCAACTCTGTCGTCAGCTCCGTTGTCTCTAAGGTCTCCTCTGCTGTCGCCTCTGCTACCAAGTCTTCTTCCTCTTATCCCACCTCTGGTGCTCTCTTCAAGGGCCAACAGGCTGACCACTGGGCTATCACTTACACCCCCTACACTGATGACACCGGCTCCTGCAAGAGTAAGGATGCCGTCTACGAGGACATTGAGAACATCAAGAACATGGGCTTTACCACTGTCCGTGTCTACTCCACTGACTGCGATACTCTTGTCAACGTTGGTGGTGCCTGCGAGGAGTACGGCATCCGCATGATCATTGGCGTCTTCATCAAGGAGGCTGGCTGCTCTTACTCTGGTGATGTTAAGGAGCAGGTTGAGGGTATCATCTCCTGGGGCAAGTTCGACATTATCGACATGATTGTCGTCGGTAACGAGGCTATCTTCGGCGGTCTTTGTAATGCTAACCAGCTATCTTCCCTCATTTCCACTGTCAAGTCTACTTGCTCTTCTGCTGGTTACACTGGCCCCTTCTCTACTGCCGAGACTGTCGATGTCTGGCAGGCCAACAGTGAGATCCTGTGCTCCGTCATTGACGTTGCCGGCGCTCAGACTCACCCGTACTTCAACGCTGAGACCACCCCCTCTACCGCTGGTTCCTTCGTCAAGGGCCAGATCGACATTGTCAAGAACGTCTGCGGTAAGCCTGCCATCTCTCTGGAGTGCGGCTGGCCCACTGAGGGTTCTTGCAATGGTGCTGCCTGCCCCGGTGTTGAAAACCAGAAGGAGGCCATGGCTTCCGTCCGTGACACTTGCGGTGAGGAGGTCGTCTTCTTCACCTACGGTGAGGCTCTCTGGAAGAACCCCGGATCTTGCGGCTGTGAGCCTTTCTTCAATATTAAGGCCGTCTTCAGCATTGCTTAAAGTTGTTGATATTTGTCTTGATACCACAGGGATAAATTGTTTCTAAGTGTGATTATTTTTTTTTGGAGAGGGAGGAATTATTGTGTATTTAAATGGAACTTAGACGGAAATAATATGATAAGAGAGCCGGTCGTGGGCAGAGTTGCAGGAATCTATTCGCGTTTCTGGCCTGGATTCCTTCGAAACTGTTCTCGATTCGTCAACACTCGCTTCCCAACAAAACGTGGCCTTCTTATTCTCTTGGAAGATCTCACATCTATATCCTTGATAATACATGCCAATTGTCGTCAACGACGCTGGTCGTTCCCGTCACCCCTCACCGTCCCATCCAAGAACTTTTTCCTGGTGGCTGTATCTGCAGTCCGCCCACTATTGCCTTGGACTCTCGTTCTGTCCTTGTATATCTACATTATATAACCAGTTATTATCTTGTCTGATTATCAGTTAGAGCAGACACTCTGTGGTTTCTCTTTGGAGGATCGCGGAAACGAGCGCAAGCCGGAACAGAGTTACACCTGCGGGCCCTTCATCAACCGGTTCTGTTCAGAGCAGTCGGTTGTGTCTGGGTTGTCTTTGCCGGGGCTTCTTCCGTGCTGTGTAGGAGGCGGAGTGGGGGAGTGATTCCTGAGGAGAGAGAGTTTTCGCAGAGAGGAGAGTGTTTCCTATGTAGAGGAGTTTTCTTTTGTTGTAATATATATATATACTATTTAACATATATTACTAAGCGTATGTCTTGTTGTATCCTTTTGTGTCTAATCTATGTATCTGTATCATTATTCATTATCATTACCATCCCAACGCTGGATGTACTTGGAACATACTTTCGATGCCGCGATCGTTTCGTTCCCATCTCGGCTTGAGCCCCCGCGCTCTAAGACCCATCACGCCTTCTGTCTTCTCCATTCTTTCCCGGGCCCAATCTCCTCTCCGCTCCATCCTCAGCTTCTGCATTCTCTTGCGCTCCTCTTCCGACCCCGTCTCTTCGTATTCTTCCCACGCCCTCGTCGCATCTAATTCATATTGTAGAATCCCTCCCTTGTACGCATCCGCCACCAAGACATTCAACTGTCTCCCCTCGTCTGCAAAACTCACGCCGCCAATCTCGCCAAAGACATCGATAGTCTGTTTCCGTTGGAACGTGACCCCCTCGATGACATCCACATAATCTGCTTCCTCGGCGCAAACCAGCGCCCTCACGCAGCTCCCCACCGGCGTAAACCGCAAGCTCCGCGCCGAGGCAATCTCCATCTTTACCGTTGTCACTGGCGTCGGCCTCCCCGATGAGTCGGCCCACTTCCTGGCATCCCAGATCTTGACACCCATATCCTGGAAGCCCGTGGCCACAGTGTATCCGTCGCCGGCCCAGTCGCACGCAAAACCAAAGTCATGATGTCCTGTGAGCTCCTGCAGGACCTCGCCGGATTCAGCATCCGTGATTAACGCCGCTTGCTGATCGCCGACTAGGATGCGCAGTCGTTTGTCTGGTGAGACGGCCGAGGCGTTGAGGGCAGCCGGATATTGTAGTGCCTGAGTAAACTTTTTCGTCTCGGTGTCCATGACCCGGAAATACTTGTCATTTGTACAAAAGGCCGCAACCGGCCGGTCGTTGCTGCGCCCTTGATACACCAGGACATGGTTCGTGATGCCCGAATGGTCCCTTGTGACACTCCCCGCCTCGCCCATGCCCGTCCCCTCGATACGCCTTACGACATAGTTCCCACTAAAGGTCCCGGCAATCAATAGCCCGTGGTCGGCGGCCAAAGTTGAGATGGTGCACTCAGTGATGGGGCCGGCGGCGAGAGCGGTCACGTCGGTGTGGCCATATGGGTTGTAGTCGCGAATGCCGTGGGCGTCGGGGTAGAAGATGTGCGAGCGGGAGGGGCTGGCGAGCATGTTACGGAGTTGGAAGTGGGAGAGGTGGATGGTGGTTAGCGGGTGGGTGAGGCAGTGGGTGTAGATGGGCTGGGGCAGCGGAGATGCGAAACCGGCGGTGGGATCCTATAGGGGAGAGTCAGTATGCTGTCGTTGTGTCGACGCCGGGTCTGACTTGTCATCGGAGAGACTGAGACTCACCATTCCTTCAATCTGCCCACAGTTGGTATAATTCACATAAATCTCATCCCGCCGCTTCCTTGCCGCCGCCCTCGTCACATCCATCTTGCCCCAGTTGATCCCTTGCACATCGCATCTCCCCTGCTCCACCATCTCTTTTGTGATATCCCCCTCCACTCGATCTTTAACCATCTCAACAATACACCGCAATGTCAGCCCCGTGCTCGGCGTCGCCATTCCCTCGATTTCCTCCCTGGTGGCAGTAGCAGCAGCAGTGATATTAGAAGGCGGGGAAACCCCCGTTGCCTCCAGCGGTAAAATCTGCGACGACGACAAATTCGACACGCGGGCTGCCCATAAACGCAAAAAAGTCACCAAGTCAGGATTCTCCGGCGGCAATAACGGCTGCGTCGGCGTCGTAAACACAGACATGTCGACTCCATCCTCATCATTGGCGATGCCGGGGAGATTGTCGACGCCTTCGGGTTCCTCGGGGGGCACGATGTGGGTGAGCCAGGTGGTTGGTGGTGGGGGCCATGGGATCATGGAGGATAATGGTGGGAGAGTCGTTGGGGCTGTTGCCGGTGGAGGTGGCGGTAGGTGGTGAGGTGATAGAGGGGTGCTGGTTGGTAGTGAGAGGGGGACGGGGAGGGTCCAGGATGGCGGGGGCAG